>OOFC01014401.1:0-11922 GCA_900323345.1 Pseudochromis fuscus
TTTTTTTTTTTTTTTGTTTAATATTTTTATTGGGAGACAAGGCACAACAATACAGAGACCGATATCATATTGAGAAATGCAAAACAGCAATTTCACACTCAAAACATCACATAATGCAGATAATACAGAGTCAAGAATAAGTCAAGAATCTGGAACGGGATATTTTCTGCCTCCTTGTAAAATTTTCTACTTTTTTCCCCTTTGTTTTGCATCTTTGGGGAAAAAAACAACAACAACAAACACACACACAAAAAAAACGCACAACAATCTGAACAGATAAATAAGTAAATAGTAAAGACATAATAAGGTAAAAAAATAAATAAATAAAATAAATGACAGTCAAAGATAATACCGTTAAAATGTGAACAGAATTAAAATAAATGGAGAAAGAGTAACATAAATAAATAAAAATGAATAAATTAATAAATAAAAAATTCTTTTGAGTTAGTTTTTCATTTAATAACACTCTTTAAACATGTGCAAACTGTTTGACATTGCATGTTTAATTTGTCCATGTCCACACGCCTGAGAGAAAAGACTGATTACATGACTTCCTGAGGATCCAGATAATAAAAGACCTATAACTCTTCAGCTGTCTTCAGTCAGTCGATAAAAGCTCTTTGCACCTGCCTTCTGCAGAGCCTGGAGGAGAGTGTGTGGTCGTGGTCACCAACATTAATCTGTTTGAAATATGGGCACAATCACAAAGTGCACTTCAGACTGATGACTTCATGTGTGCCTCCAAGTAGCAGAGAAAGTACAAATTTGCTCAAAAAACAAGAATCTTTTTCAAATTTCTGTCTCTGAGTGTGTTTTCACTTAGACCTGTTCAGTGGTGAGTATTTGCTTCTTTTGTGCTGCTGACAGGTATATAAAGATAACAGCCATGATGGATGCAGTTGTTTCCCGTTAGGAGGTTTCTCTTTTGTTCCTTGAGTCCTGGCACAAATGTCTGCTCAGCATCGTCTTCCCAGAAACCATCTGTAGCTGGTAAGCTGCCAGTTTGGTGGTGATAAAAGCATAGCTAATACTATTAATAATCTGCTTATGCTCTTCAAAGCACAGCACGCGCTTTTATCTTCCTTCCCTGCCTCACCTGCCTGCTCCTCTGACTGATGCCATATTTGGCGGGCTACATATATTTGATCTGGTCTCTGCACAGCCAATCGCATCGAGATGCGGGAGTCCCAGTCTGTCCCACTCCTTGGCCGTTGCCTGGCAACTGGGAGTGCTGCTCCGTAATTCAATCCATGGAAACATCCTGCAGGGGTTTACATAGGAAGAAGGCAAGAAGACATGTACAGCAGACACACACGGGGAAGCAAATGACCCAGGATGGACTCCATTTCCCACACTGCTGAGCAGGAATATAGATTAGTGTTGTTTGACTGGGACTACAAAGAATACTGGATACAGGGAAATTGCTTTTTTGCAGTAGCCTGTAACACAAACACAATCAGAACTCCCTCTATTACCTAAAATGATCTTTTAGTCTGTGAAAGTAGGAGAAAATATCTTTTCCTCTATGTTCAAGTTCATCAGATATCAGCCTCTCTCTCTATTAGGAGACCTGAAGCATGAAGATATTTCAAGCATCATGACACAGCGGTGCTTTGACACACCGGCCTGTTCTGTCCAATAGAGTGCAACAACTCCTTGTCACTTACATTAAATCACATGCTCTGCCACCGCTCTAGGGAATTAGACAGGGAAAGGGTTAAAAAGGGGAGGATGCAAAATGGCTCGTGAGTGAGAGAGGAACACTCAGAAAGACAAGCACAGAAGAGCTGAACAAGGAATAAAATACGATGCTACAGATAGGAGCGAGTGCACACAGTTTGATGTTGTCTCTTTCTGAATCTCCCTCCATCCATCTTCTATGCAGCAACGTCTCACTCCTCTTCTGTCTTTTTGGAGTATTTAGCTGAGAGCCTCTGCAGCTGCAGTCAGACTGATCTCATCTCTTGAGTGCACCAGGAATGAATTCAAATGTACCAGAGTGAGTAAGGACTTTGCTGGGAACTCCTGCCAAAGACAGAGAGGGAGAGACCCAGAGAAGTGAGCCATAACCGGAAACACGAGCACTCAGTGTGATCCTGGTGGTGAGCCGTGGAGGTAAAATGAGTCTTAATAATGGTCAAACTCTGACTGTTAGTGGACAGGACTTTACCAAGAATGGCAACAGCAGCAGCAGCAGCAGCAGCAGTAACCGTCCCCCCTGGGAAGATGCTAGGGCAGGGTTAAAGCCCACCACTCCAACCAGGAAACCTAAACCAGTGAGTATCTCTACATCCTTCCCTTTGCAGCATCATTCACAGGAGCAGAGTCACTTACAGAACAGAGCATCCTTTTTGCATGTATTACAAATTAATTATGACATCAGATTTAATCTTGTCATCATCACTTTCGAGCTGAATGATGTTACTCTTATGTGCAAGCCAAGGCACACTCGTGTTTGTTGTTTGAGAGATGTAGCTGGATGAAATGCGAGAGGAACTTTTTCAAGGCAGCTGGAAACTGAACTCGGTGTAGAGGGGGTCTAGTTTCAGGTCAGGTACAGCTCTGTGACTTCATTTGGCATCGCTCACCCAGAGAGGATGAAAAGACACTGACAGCTAATGAAGTTGAGATTCCTGGGCAATTTGTGATGTATATTACATTCATCACTGATTAAAAAAGTTGAGTTGACTTTCTAATAGTTGGTTTTCAAAGTTGTTTCAGAAAACAGATATTTTCAAACACTCAGTTTATGAAGACTGATGCAGAAACTACAGTGTCAGGGAGTTTTCTCAGTTGAAAATTTAGCACAAATATGTCATGAATTGATCGGTTAAAATATCTTGCAGTTTTTACAGATTAATGTACTTGATGTTTCAAATACAAATACATGGGCCAGACGTGGCTGTCGAACATGCCGGGGGGTTCTGGTTCTGTTGTCCCTGGAGCACTGCCTGTTGTTTTATTCTTCATATGGGATGGACATAAAGTAACGTTGAGCTCAGCTGATTATCAATTAAAACATTAAAAAACTCTAAATCATATATCATTATATGGCCTAAGCCTCCAAAAGAGTTAACAGGTGTCTGCCATGCTGGTATGTGGGCCTGCACTATCAGGCTCTTGCAGATAAAAGTGTTTCATATCACACTGCCATGTCTATTCTGTCACATTAGCTCACGCTGTTTACTCGCTGCTGTGTGTCAGGCAGGGAAATGAAATTCTTGTCTGGTGGGAACTGTCAGCTCAGACATCAATAATGCATTGTGCCCCACTGACATTCAGAAAACCCGAAGCTGGACTGAATAGTATTTCATTCAAAATAAAATGTTCATAACTCTGTCATCCTCCAGCCCAGGCCTGAGAACGCCATCACCATCGCCGTGTCGGCTCGAGTCCTCTTCAGCATGGAGAAAGAGCAGCAGATCTACGAGCAGCAAGGCATGGAGGAGTACATCAAGTATCAGGTGGAGCATGAAACAGAGCCGTTCAGCCCCGGACCTGCCTTCTCCTTTGTCAAGGTCAGATACTGGGAGGAGAAACAAGCACACACACATGCACACACACGCCACATGAAACCTCGGTGCATAGTGTCAGGTCGTGCCTCTGCAGGCGTAGGATGAATCCTGAGCATTAACCCACTCAAGCAAACATTCCCATGGCCACTGCAGTGATATGGTTTTATCCTTTTTTCTGTATTTGGTCGTGTTCCCAGGCTCTGGAGGCTGTGAACACTCAACTGAGGGAGCTGTACCCCGAGAGCGAGGAGCTGTTTGATGTGGTTCTCATGACCAATAACCACGCATATGTCGGCTTGAGGCTCATCAATACCATCAATCATCACCGTGAGTGGCTAATCCCAGAGGCACATGTGTGGAATATCCTTGTTTTCTTAATCCATACCCTCCTCTGGCAACATTCGCTTCATCTTTCTCACTAGGATGTCATGCAGAATTTACATGTGGTTGAAGTCGTTTTACTTAAAATGATTAGACTTTGTAGCTCTTTGAAAATGAGACAACATTGTGTTAGTACAATCAGCCAGTGTTGATTTTTGTCGACCTCAGTGGAATGTGTGATGCCAACGCCTACACAAAATATGACCTCAAACCTTTTGGAAAAAGGCTGAAGTAAAGATTACAAATTTTGATTTTTTTTTTAACTTATAAGAATACATTTTAAGATGTAAGTGATACATTCACAGACATCTACAAAAAGAAAGGCTCAATGCAGATGTTCTGCAGTTTGGGTGAATATGCATGTTAACTTCTTTGCTGATAATTAAATGAGAAAATTGATAAACACCAGCTTTGCACAACAACCTCCAAAGACTAAAGAACACAACTTAAAAAAACACACCTATTTTTTTAAAGATGTATTTTCCGGACTATAAGCCGCTACTTTTTTCCGACGCTTTGAATCAAAACACCGGTGTTTCTCATGTATTGGCGGCACGAAGCTCGTTGACTTTTTACAAGCTAGCAAGCTCCGTGCCGCCGATACATTTAGCGTCGTCACATCAGACCGTCACGTCAGAGCGGACCAAATGAAACTGTTCGAATAAATTCAATAGCGGCTTATAGACAGGTACGCTACATAGTCCGGAAAATATGGTAAATAAATGTTGAGGAAAAATGTGAAAGACTTATGTATCTAAATGTAGCTAAAGGATAAATGTGGCGCTCTGTTTTTGTTTTTCTCTGCAAATCCCATGAAAAAACTTCGCAAAAAGATCTAAGTACAGTGAACTTACCAATACTTATGGCCTGTTAGCCTGATATGTTGATTGTGCTACACCAGGGAGCTTCATTACTTTCCAAAAAACTTTGAAAACTACATCAGTGAGCCACAGCATTGATCATTGCACAGGTTTAGTTAGTTTTAATTAACCATGAAATATGAAACGTAAAGGAAAACTAAAGTTGTTTTTGTGACATTGTAGACATCATGCTGGAATTACATAAAGAAATGAATGTGCTTAAATTTGCTTAAAATGTGCTTAAAAAGTTCCTTACTTCAGTAATTGTTGACACGGTTTTCTCAAATATAAGGGTGTTTACATGGGGTGATCTCTTCAATTAGCACAGGTCCCTGCACCGACATACACAGGCTGATGCTGGGCTGGACTCCAGCAATGTGTCGTCATCCTTCTGTGTCTCCTCCTCACAGCTGGTCCTCTCTGTTTTTCCCACACTGTGAGTGACTTCCTGACCCAGGTCCTCCACAGGTCACCCAGACAGGAAAACCATCACAGTATCCTCTGGTGATGAATAAGAGGAAGACAGAGAAGAGACGAGAAAATCTGTTTTACTGCCCCACTGAAGCTGTTTGTTTATTTCCTTTGTGAAGTCCTGTGTGCTGACATACATCCATTCAGTTCAAGGGGTCACTCTCATCCCTCTAGATGGACAGGAGCTGGCAGTGGTGATGGTGGGCTATTTCTCATGGTCCACACACCAAAAATATGACCCTCAGGGGGCTACTAGGCCCCTCTCTGCAGGGGTCAGCAGCCCCATGCCCTGCACCCAGTGAGCCCTTAATGTCACTCTCAGGCTTTTGCTTGGTTTACCCAGCTATGGCTCTTCAAGCCTCACCAACACTGAGTAGTGTACGTTTCTACAACTAAATATCACAGTTGGACAAATAAAAGTAGTCAATTGCAAAATAACTTCATTTTACTTTTATTCAAACTTTGACAAATGAAGTCACTCCTCCTTGAGAAACTTCACTTTTGTTTTCTCTCTGTGAAAAAATGACGATAAACTATATCTGTATCTGTATCTGTACATGTCATCAATGACTCATAAACATTTTCCTGTAGTTGCATCCTCATACTTGTGATTATTGTATTCAGTTTAATGCACATCAGCTGTTACATGAGATTTTGATTTGCTCCTCTCTGCAGAGCTGTTCATCGAGCGCTTCTGCATGACTGGAGGAAACAGTCCCATAGGTTACCTGAAGGCCTACCACACTAACCTCTACCTGTCTGCTGACCCCGTCAAAGTTCGTGAGGCTCTGGAGGAAGGTGGGCACAAAAACAGATGACCCGCCTGTGACTGCACCCACCTGTAGATGTGCTTATACTCAACTAATCAGCTGAAAACACAGTGTCACATGTGTCCTCCTTTGTGTGAGGCAGGTATAGCAGCAGCCACCATGTTCACCATAGAGAAGATGAGCGAGGTGTCGGAGATTCAGTTGCGTGTTGCCTTTGATGGCGACGCCGTCCTCTTCTCAGATGAGTCCGAGCGGATCTACAAGGCCCATGGACTGGACAAGTTCTTTGAACATGAGAAGGCCCATGAAAACAAGCCTCTGGACCATGTACAGTAAACACACAGAGTTACTGACACATGCTTTCAACATGCAGCACAATACTGCAGTAAAGTCTGGTTGATAACAAGCCAGACTTTCAAAAACACACACTGAAAGTCTCTTAATGAAAACAGACCATCATCTGCATACAGCTTTAGTTTTAGGTTTAAAAAGGAACAAGGCAGTTGGGACGACATGAATGTTCACAACAGTTTGTCTCTTTTTTATTACACATAAGTTGGTGAAAAAACAAAAAAACACATGGATTCAGTTTCATGGTTTTTAAAGTACAAGTCAAATTTAAATGCAGAAACCACCAGATGAAGATATTTACTGTGCTGTCTACATCTTTGCTTCTGCAGGGGCCACTGAAAGGTTTCCTGGAGGCTTTAGGAAAGCTACAGAAGAAGTTTTACGGCAAAGGCCAACGCATGGACTGCCCCATCCGGACATACCTGGTGACGGCTCGCAGCGCAGCCAGTTCTGGCACCAGAGCCCTAAAAACTCTGCGCTCGTGGGGTCTGGAGATCGATGAGGCTCTCTTCCTCGCAGGGGCACCCAAAGGACCAATGCTGGAGAAGATCAGGCCGCATATTTTCTTTGATGACCAGATGTTTCATGTGGAGGGGGCTGCAGAAATGGGGACAGTGGCGTGCCATGTGCCCTATGGGATAGCTCAGAGAGTCCCTAAAGCAGGAATAAAGGACAAAGAGACGTCTTCTGTCCCCAAGTAGCTGAGACGTCAGTGTGCAGAAAACACTGGAGACTTTAATTTTGGCTTTCAGCAGCATGATGTGGGTTGAAGATGTAATAAAACCCAGTTGATGTGATATCACTCATCAAAAATTTGATTTGACAAACACTCAATTACATTTCAAAAGCTTATTTTATCTATATCGCCCATAAACTGCTCTATTAATTTGTCTTATCAGTTTACTATGAGCCATAAAAAATAGCACTGTTTGAGTTGATGGGTTGTAAAACACTCTAATCGGACCTTATGACTGTGTGTTGTGAAAATGAACAGCAGATAATCTATATTTATTCAGAATTTAATATTAACCACACTTACAACTGTATTATTGCCAAAAAGAGAAGATAAACACCAGGGGCCATGTCCATAAACATTGTGAGAGTCCTCCCAACTTAGCCTAAAACTTCCCAGCAGACAGAAATTCATACGTTAGGGAGGAGGTGTGGTCGACCCCATTACTATATATGACTCATCCTTTTAAAAGGCGTGATTGGTTGATCCCCCAAACTAAATAAACATGCACTCTTAGTGATAATGAGCATATAATGGACCATGAAATCTGTAGATATAATCATAGAATCTAGTTAGATAGTCAGCTATATTTAAAAAGTGTCCTACAAAACGAGTTAAATCTCCACCCACTCAGGCACAGTATTTACATGCTGAGAGTTAATGTATTTATTTGCTCATGTTTATTCACCATGAGGAAAATACTGAGGGAAATATTTAAACTACGACACTTTAGGAGCCATAGTTTGCACTGTCTCTGTCATGATTCCTGCATGATCCACTGTTTAATTAACTTGCTGTTGTTCAGTGTTTGGAGAATACTTCCTGCTTTGGACATTTTCTCCTCTGCTATAGCAGCTCCTGAGCCTCTCAAAGTCCTCCTTGCTGCTCCTAACAGTTTTAAGAGCTCTCTTAAAGGTTAAGATGAATACCTTAATCTTTAATCTTAACGTTTAAGGGGAAATTTCAATCTGTGTGGATGCAGTCCTAGACAAAGGGATTTCTGACTATTTGTTATTTTTAATTATAATTTGTTCTTATGCAAATAATTCATTACTAAAGCCATAAAACTGTCCCATCAGAAAACAGTGCTGTTTGTACATTTTACAGCCACTTTAAAGGTCCTCTTAAAACTTTATTTAAAATCAAACAATCAAATATTTAGAAATATTTTAAATAAATCATCAAATTCTAAACAATATTTATTTAGACACCAGAAGACTAAAGAAACATTGAGCGACTGAAGAATATTTTTGATAATGAATTTAATTTTTTGCAGATTTGTGGATGAGTGGTGTTTAAGAGTAAATCTGGTGCCTTTTTTCTGCTGATGTTTTATGTTATATTGTTTTTTTTCTTGTCAGTTTTGCATGTTATTGGTATTTGTATGTTGTACATGTGGTTGAGCAATTAATGTATATGAATGTATTTGGAGGAAAGACAAGTTTATTGGAAAGTTTGAATATGTTACTGTATTAAATGTTTCTCAGTTTGAACATATTTCGTATATTCTGACATCGGCTATGTGCAATTTTAAACTTGCTACTTGTTCCTGAAGTGCCCGACGTTCAGTGTCTCCCATGTTGTTGCCCACCTGTCTGTCTAACTTTGTCGTGTGTGTGCTGTTAGTGATGTTGTTGCATTTACTGTGGATGAGTGTGATGTCAAACGTGAAGTCTGGGTAAAATTGGGACAAATTACTAACTGAGGACTGTTTATCTGTTTCAAGATTGAAGTAAAAATATCTCTGTTTCATACAATCGAGAATTAAACTAGCAAGCTGTGTTGAATGGTTGCGAATGGTTTGCATTACTTTACAGAGAGACTGTGGACTCTGGTCATTCAAAGGGACAAAAAAGGATCAATACTAAAGTCCAAAACTAGTCCTCCTCTGGACAGCAGGGGGAGACAGACTCCAGCATGTAAAGACCAGAGAATACAATACACAACAACAACTTTTGCAATAATCCAGCACAGTATTGAATACTGATCTCTCTAATGATTAATACAGTTTTTACAGTTCCTTTGTACAGTATACACAAGACAAGATAAGTGTATTTTATTGATCCTAAAAAGGTAAATTCTTTTGTTCCAGCTGCATGTTAAGGCACACACACACACACACACACACACACACACACACACACCTCTATAATATCTAAATGTATAAGGCATAGGGTCCCATCTTCTAGAGAGAAGAGAAAAGAAACATTTGGGTTATTTTTGGCTTTCAGAGCATCATGTCTTTTAAATTTAGATTTTTTTATCCAACAAGTAAATGTAACTCTAACGTCAAGTGTCCACCTTTACACACAAAAAGGTTTCTCATCCAATCAGGAAGGGAGCTGGGGCTTCCTAACATTAATAACATACATTAAGGGAGTATAAATATATGGAGAGTGACAAATCATTAAAAAGTGAGAGTGCATTAGATCATTAAAAAGGAACAGAGGAGAGAAAGCAGAAGGTATTTAATCAGTCATAAGAAAGCAGCTGAGCCCGGTTTGTAAGTCTAGATGTGAAACTGGCTGAACAGCTTAGACCTGCTTCCTCATGTTTAGATGTAACAGTAGCTCGGATGTTTTTTCCCTTACTATTTTGTACAAGCTGAAATTGTGTGATACCCTGCAGGAGTACTTGTTTCTCACAACATGAGTTAGTCGTTAGGTCTCTCACCTTGGCTGCGTTTTTGAGATGTTTTGAGGTTTCCAATGATAAAACAACAACAACAACAAAAAACACGAAGATTTTTCTCTCCCCATTTCTCCACAAATAACACTATTTCAGTCCCTATCTTTATTCAGCTGAAAGAAATGTTGTGACATCCAGCTTTTTATTTAGATAATGCATTGGTAACAACATTGGAGCAATAAGTACATTTTGTTGCAACTGGCAAAGCTATGATAATACATCTTATTTACTATAATGATTTGTCCAAGCAGAGGTATAAAATAAATAAGTAATAAAAGCCCTCAAACGCAACCCTGTGGTACACCACAGGCCAAGGACATTGGTGCTGGGATATAGTTTCCACAATAGTAAAATCTTTTTGAAAAACAACATCAACAAACAAACAACACCAACTCTGCCACCAACACTGCTGCTCATTCTCCTCTGAAACAGACCCTCCTACCAGCCCCTGGTCATTCATCAACTCCTTAATAAATCTGTCGAATGTTCCTCTGCCTCTTTTGGGTTCTACCAAATCCTGCATCCCACAGTTTTATATGAACTGATTTATTTTATTGTTGCTTGTAAGTTTCATTTTCTCAGAAATCTTATTGTTGTGATGAATGTGAATCTGTCCTTGACGTTACCATTCCTCTGCACTTGTTAATTAGTAGACACTTTTCTAGTAATTAAAGATGAATAATTTAAACAGAACAGTTAATTAAACTGTTGTGGTGCCTGCTGATAGGTGTGTCATCACTTGTGTGCATCTGTGTTGGTTTCTGTGATTTGCATCTACAGTCCTCAGTTTAGTAAAGTTTGCTCTGTGTATGTTGTATTACACACTGTTTTATTATTCAAAGGCTCTGACCACACTGGCTGTATTTCCTTGCTAGATTCACAAAAGTAATCATAGTATCATGATTATAAATAAATCTAAATAAATAAATATATGTTGTCCCAGTTATCCCAATGGAAGAAGTAGCCGCTTTAAAAAGTAACAATCTTGCTGCTCCTACAAAGTGTTATTGGTGAGAGCACTTAACAAGGTAGATTTTTGTTTCATTTAATTTTTTTTCCCTCTTAATGGTTTCAGATTTGTTTTCCCTTCTTGTAGTTTTCAGTTTCACAAAAAAGAAAGGAAATAGTTCTGACCTCTTGGTTTCATTTTTCATCACAAACCTTTATTAGTTTAACAGGGGTGTGTACACACTGTTGCAACTTACAACAAGAACATATTTTACAAAGGGGATGAGGATCAACAAGTTTGATTTACTGATACACCTTAAAATGTACAAATCAAAAAATCACGAAGCAATAAAAAATGCTTGATAACCATAATAAGTGGTTTCTACTTTACTTTTGGGTACACAAAAAGACATTTTAAAAGAATTAGTACCGTATTTCCCGCACTATAAGCTCCACCTAAAAGCCTTTATTTTTTTCAAAAACCAATAGTGCGCCTTATAATCCAATGCACCTTATATATGGGTCAATATTGGTTAATTATGGCTACCGTAGTCAGGGGGCGTATATTGTGATTGCACTAACGTTTGATTTACCGTAGCGGTATCAGACTGTTTCTTTTATGTGTTTACTGCATCAGGGAAAAGTTCCCTCCACGTTTGTGATGCACTAACTACGTGATAAAAAGTTGCACTACCTGTTGTACCTTGCTGTTGGTAAAAGATAATACTACGTCACTGACGTTACCTCGGAGAAAAAAATACAACAGCTGTTCATGTAGCTTTGAACTGTGACAAATGGAGTTGGAAATACATTGTTTTCAACGAAGGCGGCGCAAATACTGGTAAGAGCTACCGGTATGTACGGTACCTTATTGTGAATGTACTAGCTTGTTTTGGGAGTGAACGGAGTTGTCAGAACATTGGTTTGTTTTCTATTAATAAAGTTTGACTGACTGAGTAACCCTAACCCTAACCCCACAAGCACGTGGACCGTGCGATCTGCTCTGTCTGGGTGTATGGATTACGTGGACCAGTATATCAGTGCAAACTGGTGAAAGGGTTACAATCAAACCCATGTCTACTGCCAAGGACTGTTTTAATATCTTTGTATTTTAGGCCCAGGTCAAAATAAATCTCAATGAACTTTTCCTACTCCTTGGTCTTCTCTATATTGTTTCCATTCTGAGCATGGATGACCCGGAAGAA
>OOFC01014403.1:2486-14734 GCA_900323345.1 Pseudochromis fuscus
TCAATATTAAACATTTTCATGTAAAACACCAAAGAAACTGAACCAAGAGACTAATTCAAAACATTACATTGACAATAGTCGGTTGATTCTGAAACATTTTGTCTTTCAAGAAAATACCTAAAATCACTGTATTTATGATCAGGACATGTTGGACAAGTTAAAGGAATAGAAATCCCATGGTCAAAATACAGTTTGGAAGGCAGAGTATGGCAAACAGTGGTCTACAAATGTGGAGAAATTATCAACCTAGAAGATGAAATGTGTTAATTCTGACAAATTAGATAAATTTGAAAACAGGTGATAAAGGTGCCGGTTGGATAAAGTTTTCAAAATATTTTACATGGGAAAAAAAAGGAAAATTATGCTAATGGTGTAAAAAAAAAAAAAAAAGAAGCTAAGTTTATAATGACTGGTGTGGCACCATTCTCAAAAATTTAGCTTTTTTCATTTCTGAGGCTTTCTCCTTGTAGAGCAGTGCTATTTATGGGGATATTTGAAAATATAGAGCACATGCAATTAAGATATCTGTCTGTGAAAGTCAGAATTCTACCATTATGGGTGATTTCATGGAGGCTGACATTTTAAATGAGCCCATGTGATGTCAGAGCATTTCAACCAATCAGAAAATTGTTAGGATTTTTCTGATTGGTTGAAATGCTCTGACATCATATGGGCTAGACATGTGGAAGCTACACATTGTGAGCTAAACTGCATTCATGTAAGACACATTCACAATTTTCACCCTGCGTGTTTGGCGCAAATACATCCGTAGTGTTCACTCCAAATGTGAGGCGGTTTCGCCACATGTGAACAGCCAGTCCACCATCAACAATGAAGGAGATTGCAAATATTGCTCCTTTAACCTGTTGTGGAAGTCCCAGACAGAGTGAAAAGCTCCTCCGCTTCTTGTTTTTATCCAAGTACAAAGTTCAAGTCATGTCATAAAGTGTTGGATGGAGAGGATAAGCTTGTTCTCAATTTCTGTTTGGTGATCCAAAATTGTGTGTTTTTTACCCAGCATTTTATAGTTTTAACCCAACATTTGTTTGTGTTCCACTAAGCCTTCTTTTGTTGACAAAAACAGCCTATCTTACTGGGATAAATGAACCCAACATGTAGTCAGTCCAATATTGACCCAGTTTTGGGTTAAAACCAAACATTTTTGGCGTGTAATCTTGCTTTGAAAAACAAAACTACAAAACAGAAGACCTGATCCTGGATAACAATTTTCCGACATTTCCATATCGGGATTTTTCTGATATCTGATCGAACTTTATCTCCAGCCTGGCCCTGTGACGCCAGTTCGTCGACTCCTCAACATGGACACGAACTGCAGGCATCCCCGGCACGTCGCTGGATGCCTGCGGGGCCGCGTCGCATGCCTATATCTGGAGAGTACGTACACTTGGCAAGGACGTATAGTCCGGCCAGACCTCGTAAACGCCGGTGCTCAGAGAAAACGTGGAGTTATTTGGAGTTCTTGCTGCAGCAGAGCAATAAACCACCTGTGTAACAGGCCACGTTTAAATACCGAGGCTCGAGGCGGAGGGCGTGGCCCCGCGCGGTGACGCTCCGTGTTTACGTCGAGCCGAGCAGCAAACAGTCCGCACGATAACCTGTCAGACCTCCGCACAGTGGACCAGAAACGGTACAGTTACTCACCCAGCATCGCCAGTTTATCCATTATCAGGGCGGAGGGCACCTGAAAACACGATCACAGATGTTTGTATTGAGTGTCATTAGTTTTTTATTCGATTTTTCTTGGTATCGCGATATTAGCTTAGCTGACTGCTAGCTAACTGGCTACTGGAGAAATGTATCCGGGAGCTTTGTTTGTTTCCCCGTATCTCTGCATCTGACCGTGGAAGGCTGCTTCTCAGGAAAGTCGCTGTTTTTGTACGTGGGTGTTTTGAAGCTGTCACTCGGTGTAGGCCGGGCATCATCGCTGCAGACCAGTCTAGTTGTTGTTCTTGCACAGTAAAGCTAATGTTAGCTGTCACTGGCTTAACGTTGCGTTGGTAGGTAGTTGCTGATATTGTGAGACTTCAGTTAAGTAGCTACAGCACAATAATGTGCAAAGTTACTGTACAAATATCACTGTGTGAATTACATGGTATTGTGTCCTTTACCCAAAAAATGAATGTAATGAAACAGGAAAAACATATTATGTATTTTATTTGTTTATAAGTTATTGCCTGAAATCTCATCACCAAAAAGTAAGTCAAGTCCAAATGATGAGCTTGAGCAATTTCGGAAGATGTAAATAATAATAAAAAATAAAATAAATATGAGTCTATCTTTGGACCCACATTTTAAATATAACTAGCCACAACAAACCTGATATCCAGTGTCATTTTATACCCAAGTGAATATACCTAAGATTTCTGTGTGCATAATTTTGTCTAAATCTAACAAAACCTTTGCAAATGATGGTGCAAAGATTACACTTCTATCCTAAACTAAGGGTTTCTTCACCCAAAACAACAACAACAAAAAAATGCCTTTTTAAACTGTATCATTTTTTTTGATCTTGTACAACTTTTAAGGCCTTTCAGCTTTTAACTCCAACTTCTTAAAAACTGTGTTTCAGTATGCTGAACTGTCACCCCTGCCCGGGTGCCATGGTCTTCTGTCACACATGAGCTCTACTATGTGGTACATCATGCAAAGCATTCAGAGTAAATATTCCTTGTCCGAGCGGCTCATCCGCACCATCGCAGCCATCCGCTCCTTCCCACACGACAATGTGGAGGATCTGATTCGTAAGGTAGGATTTGCTAATCTCTCTGTAAATGAATAGTGTCCCTATAGTGTCATCAGTAATATTGATGTCTTTATCTCCTGCATGCCCAAGGGAGCTGATGTGAACCGGATGCATGGCACACTCAAACCCCTGCACTGTGCTTGCATGGTCGCTGATGCTGACTGTGTGGAGCTGCTGTTGGAGAAGGGAGCAGAGGTACGTTATGGACGACTCTTACACATGAAACTTTCTTTTCCTGTTGATATCATTGCATGAATGAAAATCAAATGCAGTCACCAATCCCACAGAACCATCCATTCATCATCCATAGCCATTTATTTAGTTGGGTTGCTGGGGCTGGAGCCTATCCCAGTTGATAATGGGAAAGAGATGGGGTACACCCTGCACAGGTCACCAGTCCATTGCAGGATCAACACCCAAAGACAGACAACCCATCACAGCCATCAAATATCAGTGCTATTTGGTGGCAATATTGTATAATAAAGGAGCGCATAACATTCAAAAAGGAAGTTAAGATTCCAAAAGTGATATCCCTGATCCTCTAGATAACGACTGCAAACACTTTGCATTTGGACTATTTCTTTTATGGAGAGTAGTGTGATTGTCTTGAGCACAAATTGATGGGGAGATTTAAATTTAAATTTTATCCACAATATTTTCTGAATCCTCTACATACTCCACTTCACCCAACCCTGATGTCTTTGTGCTGCTCGTACAATTCTGTGACCTTTGCGGGCATCTCTGAAGTGCAGTGGATGAAGTGAAATACCTTGTGCGCTTGGGGGATGCCTGCACAGTCGCAGCATCCTACAACTGTGCACTGATTGTTGTATTTGTGTGAATAAAAACGGACCAAAGAGTTGTTTACTGCATTATCACAAGACTGGTCATTATACTGAATTTCCCCTTCAGGTGAATGCTCTGGATGGCTATAACCGCACGGCACTGCACTACGCAGCTGAGAAGGATGAGAGCTGTGTGGAGCTGCTGTTGGAGTACGGGGCCCAGCCTAACGCCCTGGATGGCAACAAGGACACTCCGCTCCACTGGGCCGCCTTCAAAGATAACCCAGAGTGTGTGAGGGCCCTACTGGAGAGCGGGGCCTGTCCCAGTGCCCGGGACTACAACAATGACACACCTTTGAGTTGGGCAGCAATGAAGGGCAACCTAGAGAGTGTCAAAGTGCTTTTAGACTACGGAGCCCAGGTCCACGTGACCAACCTGAAGGGCCAGACCCCTATCTCCCGACTGGTGGCCCTGTTGGCCCGGGGCCTGGGCACTGAACAGGAGGAAGAGTGCCTGGAGCTGCTGTGCAGAGCAGCGGGGCGGTTTGATATCCGACGGGCCGACGGCACCCTTCCCAGGGAGCTGAGTAAAGATCCCCAGCTGCTGGCGAGGCTGACCAACATGGTGGCTCAGGCTCCCACGCTTCGCTCTCTGGCACGCTGCTCTGTACGGCAGAGTCTTGGAGTGCAGTTCCTCCCCACTGCTGTAAAAGAGCTTCCTTTACCAGAGACTATCAAAGACTATCTACTGTTGAGAGACTGATGATTAAACCTGTTGGGTGTTCTCAGACCTCACTGGCTGATTATTAGACAGCTCATCACACTGCATTTATTGGCGAGAAAGTGTCTCCATTGATTTATAGGATATTGCCCCTGACAGTTGTCATTATTTATCAAACCTTCTTGTAGTTTAATACAAATGTTTTTCACTGAGAGAGATGAACAGAACCCTCCAAATCTTTTGTTTAATAATCTGGTAGCTGCAGAACACACCCCTAGCTTATTGACAAGTCTTCTGTCAGTCCACTTTGTATGCAGTACAGAAAGAAATGATAACATCATGTTTGTTATGCTTCACTACAAGACTGAACTTGAAGTGAAACTAGTTTTCAGTCATTTAAATATGCCCATGAAGAGCCAGCACCTTCTTTGAAAAGTTAAATAAGTTTATTAATTATGTTTTGTTTACTAAAATTCACAGGAACTTTGAATATTAATTTAAAATATATTGGGGGAAAAAAATAAATGTGTTGTTAAAGAGGAAATTCCTAAATATTGAGTTTAGTGATAGAATGAGAATATTCACTTTTTCACATAAAGTTTATAAATTAGTGACAATTTCCAATTTCCAAATGCAGGCTGTCTAGTAATTCTGTCAGACGCTCCTAGAGCAGGGCTGAGGAACAGTTTGTTTGATAGTTGGAGTGGCCATCTTTCTCTCAGTGACGTCCCAGTGAACTCACAATGCCATGACTTTTGCAATAGCAATGAAAAAACTAATAATAAGTAAGTTTAAAAAAATACACACACTTTTGAGCAGAACAGGAGCAGTTTGTACCAGAGGAAAACTGTTTTATTTAAGTAAGAAGCAACTAAAGGTTGTTGAAGGTTATTATTGGGTTCACAAAATGTGCCAGGCACACTTAACTTGCCTCTATTTAGTCTTCTGATAAAAGTGATGTCAACATGTCTGCTGTTGTATGTGATTCAGTATATATTTGGACTTTATTTTAATGAAAGGTGCAGTTCCAGTTGCCAAGGAGGAATAAAGTTGTTTTTTTTCATTGTTTTCTTATACAATGGATGTTTCCAGTCCTAACTTCCAAAAGTTTTCCCACGGTGCCGACTGGTCCAAATATTTGCAGGAGATGCTTGAAAAAAAGAGTTTTTGTTTTAAATTAGATGTTTAAATGTTGGAACCATGAAAATGGCATGATTATTAAGTTGTGTCCTTTGAAAGCATCACTAAATAAGCTTGCAACATGTAAGTTTGTTAGAGCATTTGTCTAAGATTTGACTCTTTCTGTGCTTGATTTTGTTTGCTTGTTCTTCAAATGTAAAAAATTAACCCTTAGATCATGTCTTGTGTACACCTGCAAAGGTGCTTTTTTCTTTGTCAACGTACTGCAAGTAAATGCCTTTATATTCCAATACACTCTTTTTCTGTCTCTGCTGTTCTTCACCAAAATATCATTAAGTTGTATACACAGCTTTAATATGCTTAACAAAAGAAAACAAATACAATATTTAGTGATATTGAAATCAGATTTGAAAAGTTAATTTGAATATTCTGTGAGATTAAATCCACAAATTTACACACATACAAAAACAAAAAAAAAGGTATTCTGAGGTGGTCATTCCCAGTAATCGTACCAGTCTTATCTCACAATAAAATTTCCTGGATTATTGTTTTTTGAAAATGTTGTGAACTGACATTATCAAATGAAAGCAGTAGATACATTAACCGTCCTCGTTAATTGTGTTATTCACACCAGTGCTTTTATTATTAAGCTATTTTTTTTTAAAAAAGACTCAATACTTGCACACTTTTGTCATTAAGTGTCACTACATTAATATGAATTTGGATACCTGAAAGTCTGCCAGTGATATAATGATCAGAGATGCTGGTTTGTCCCTGATATAATACAATATATTCAAAATTGAAAACTATAAGTAAGATGCAGAAATATCTTCTCAGTTGGAATATATACAACACCAGGAAGAATAAGTTAGTGAATGAAAGGCTTGATCCTGATTTAACAGTGAAATTGCAGCTTCTCGTTGGTGATTAGCATTAAGTGCAGCTCATTGCCTGTGTAATTACAGTTTTACCGCACTGATTAGACTGAATCACAGTCATTACAATGAGAGGTCCAGAGGAACTCATAGATGAGAGAATGTAAATCTACAGCCAGGACTTTTAATTAAAGTACTCTCAAAGCAAATTCAAATTCTGGGGCAAAATCTCATTCCCATTCACAACAAACAGGAATATTTTGATATTGAAAATGTAGAAATGAAATAAAATTAATTTTCCATAAAAGAAATTTCAGGTAATCAAAGAAATTATGGATTTTACCTTTGTTTTTTTTTTTGTCTTTTTTTGTATTTGTTCAGTTCTCAAACTCTCCACTGGGTGTCTCTCTAACCCTGTCTCTATATTCACATTCAGAAACTTCTACAGCAGCTTCTGAATGAGATGTTCAGTCTTCATTGGAGGGAAAATTGTAATGTTGATTACCAATAACTGTGGATTGCATCTAATGTAATACCTAATGTATTCTGCAATGTGTAAAAAAAACAAATTGTTTAAAAATTATGTTTTTTTTATATGAGTCAGGTTTGACTTTGTGGCTTTGAGTTAATATATGATACTGGTCCTTCCACAGCCAGCTACTTAAACAAGAAGGGAAATGTAAAATTGACTAAGGAATAACCATAAATTAAAAGACTATGAAGCCCAAAACAGGCTGATGCATCAAACACAGGCTAAAATAAAACATCACCCACACATGCAATCACTGGAGGTACTGTCATCTTTAATGTCTGTATGATGAACAGCAGAGGTGATGTTTTAAACATTTTACTTATATGATGGGGAATCTGTAATCATAAGGCAAGGAGCAACTTTTTTTTTTGTTAAAGAGAATTAATGGTAAAAAATGTTACTATTCTAAACACACAAAAAAACATCTGACTCAACATTATCAACCAGAATTTTGTTGTTTTTACCCAGTAGTTTGTTGGTCTCCTTTAAAAAAACCCTACAAAAATGTTGACCTTAATCAATAAAATGTTGTGTAAAAGCAAGAAAATGTTGTGTAAAAACAACTTATCTTACCAGGTCAAATTAACCCAGCTTGTAGTAAGGATTTTTTTTTTTTACCACCATTTAATAGATTTCATATAGGACAATATTTGTTACTTTGTATTTGATGGTAAAGTAAGTCACTGTGTCCTTCACATACATGTATACATACATCTAGGGGCCCCATAGCATGCATGGAGCGGCCATAGAATGAATGAATGAATGAGTGCACCTGGAGCAGTTGGGGGTGGGTTGATGCTTTCCTCAAGGGCACCTAGGCAGTTCCCTGGAGCTGGATTGTCACCTTCCCAGCCACCAGTCCACACTCCGTGTCTTTGTCTGGGCTGGGACTTGACCTGGTGACCCTCTGGTTCCCAACCCAACCCATTGAGCTGCTGCCATCCCCAAAGTTGTGCATTTGGTCTTTTATTTCTTCTCTTGATCGCCTGCATGCCAACATGCAAGATATTTCTGTATGTATGTAATGTGTCTGTATGGTTTGTAAATTCAATGTTTTTTGGCAAAAATATGAGATCAGTTGTCCAACACTAAGTTGTTTGCAATCAAAAACAGGTCATTTTAACAGGTCTATAACCAAACACTCCTATTTCTATCCATTCTTTAAGTTGCCATAGATTATGTTTCCTTGTCCTTAAAGTATTAACTGTTCTGTTATCGTTGGGGTCAATTTGACCCCACTGATTGTTAAGCATCTAAAAATAAATAGTTAACTTTTTTGCATAAAATGTCATTACTTTTTGTAATCTAATAGTATATACATATGGGTAACCATAAAATCAACATGAAAATATATTTTCAATGTCTTGCACACACTTTGTAGCTCATGTGTTATGAATAATAAAAAGTTGTAGTCAGAAATAATGAAAATCCTTTAAAAACATCAAAAATATCTTCCTATAACATTTTAGTTCAATCACTGGGATTTTAGAGTGATATGCATTTTTTTTAAATAGTCATTCAATAGGTGTTCTTCAGGTATGAGGGGGTGGGATGGGGGCTTATGTTTTGTTTAAAGAGACATTTAGGTAGCAACATAAAGTACTTGAAGACTAAACTCCATTATATTAATACTGGAAAATAATAATAAGTCACTGCAAGAATGCACTACTTGTACCTTATATTTATTAAGTCACTTCAGATTTGCTACTCTTAGTACTTATTTTTACCTCATTTTTTTGCACAACATATATAATGTGTACTGTATGTACATCCAAATAGACCTTTTAGTTTTTATTTTTTTTTTACTTTTACTATCTTTTCTATATATTTTTTTCTGTGTAAGGTGTACAGGAAACTAAGAATTTCATTATATGGTGTAACAGCTCTTATTTGCTATGCACATGATACTAAATCTCTTAAAACTCAAATTTTGAATATAATGATTTTCTGGAGGTTAACGTTGCTGAGGTCAAATTGACCCCCCAGATAAAAGATACCAGTACGTGTAAGGATAACAGGAGACAGGTTAAAGGACAGAGGAACATTTTAAACTACTTCCCAAAGTCAGCAGCTGTCTGGATGCATTTCTTAAACGTGTAGCTACGAGATCTTGTTCGAACTCTCGCGAGAACTCGACGTCGAGGGGAGTGTCAAATTCCAAGGGAGAGGAGAGGAGAGGGGAGTCAGAGAGAGGGGCGCAAGGGTGAGTTTGTAAACACTTTATTAACCTTCAAATTCATCACGGATATTTCCACTACACTAAACCATCATAAAGCCACGATCTGCGCGACAGTTCTCGGTGTTTGCTGCTGTGGAAAGTTGACGTCTATTACATTGTCAAAACTGTTGTGGCAGCTCCACCGTCTCATTCGGACCCACTGTCTCGCTTTGCACTCAAGTGTCAGTCCGCTAACCAACTCAGTGCGAGCTGCTTTCTAGCTTTTCTAACTCTCACCCTGTCTTTAAAACGCACCAGCTTACTGTTGGATATAACTAACTAGTCGTTGTCGTGTGTTTGCTGTAAACTGTTGGCAGCCTTGTTGTTACTCACTTTGAACGTGCGCTCGGCCTGTTTGTTAACGTTAGCCGCGGCAGCTAGCCATTAGTTTTTTTTGTTGCGTGGATCCAAAAAAAAGTTGATTTCGGGATTTTTAACCAATAAGATTGAGCTGGCTGGTGTTATTGACAGCGTCCGAAGCTATGCGTGCTTTAGATGCCGCTGACTGACGTGCTTATGGCCAATTACTGAAAAGAATAGGCGGTCTCGTTACGGGAAAAGGCAGGGCTAAGTGTAATGGAGGCTAAAGAAGACAAACCTTTTCACGCCACTCACGCAGCGTTGTCTGGAAGTTTGCGGGACTTTTTGGGAATTTAATTTCACTTAGATTTCTTTTACGTGTCTGAATGTCTGCCTGCTGGCGGTGGCACATGTTGTGATAATAACTTGTGTCTGCAAGAAGAGCCCCCAAAAGTATCAAGTAATAATGATATCCATAGTATTGCAATTTGAACTGTTGAACGCCCCACGATCCGGATCCCCACGCATGTCAACACCTTCATTAGGAATGTAGGTCATGTTTTTGGCAGACATGTACTTCATTCCATCACACAGAAAAGTGTTACACCATAAAAAACTGCAGTATGTCTCTCCTATGCAACGTAAATGTTGTTTATTTGTTAATAAATGTAATGTTTCAAATGCTTTTTGCATTTTGTCTGGCTGCAGCTGTATGCACTGACAGAGGCTGTATTAATTCAAATTTTAATTTAATTTACACATTAATTATCCTCGCAGATTTATTTTCAATATTTAGTTATAACAGAAACCAAAATCTTGCAGTAAGTGCTTGTCAAAGTTACAGAGCAAAAATCAAATCGGTGCAGTGTTTCAGGTTTAATTTTAGAAAACTGCCCCGGGGTTCATCCTGTATCGTCCTGCATTGTCTGCTAGCCTGGCATGGATCTAGCTTTTAGGCCTTGTTAGTTATGCAGACGTGGATATAGAATTTCATTTGTTCCATTTACTAAATCTTGTGTTCACTTTGCTTACATAAATACACGCCCAGCCACAACATAGATCTCCAGTCTCAAAAGTTTGTAGGCCTCACCTGTGGTCCTGCAAATATCCACCATGCAAAACTTACCAACAGCTGAAATTGTTTTCTCTTTCTGCCTTTTGCTATTTCACAACTTTTTCCCTCTCTTTCTCCCCTTGCTTCTTTTTCTTTTTGTGGGGGTCTCCCCTTCCCTCTGGCAATTTAAGCCTCAGATTCCAGAGTCATGGCTGCAGTGCGAGCTATTAATACAGTTTGTTTAGTCAGTTTCCTAGCAGGCTGCATCAAACACTGGATGGCTGTGGCTGATTATAGCTGGGACTTGTTCCCCTACACCTGCTGAGTCGGAGAAATCCAAGTTAACGGTGGGACTTTGGCATTAGCTCAATGAGAAGAGATGGGAATTAGGGCACTTTGAGCGCTTCTATGTCACCTTGGATGAAAGGAGGCGAAAATAGGTGGACTTGATATCAAGGGCTGTAATGAATATCAGTGATGTGCATCAGGACCGAGCAGTCTGATTTATTGTCTTACGAAGAGTTGAGGTCTGCATGAAGCAAACGTTTTACAGGGTGCAGTAAAACTTGACACTGTCAACTCTTTAATTTCCCTCAGAGTTTACTTTTAGTGAGACACATCTGACAATCAAAGTAGTAAATTACCAGCATCCTTTTCTTTCTATGTACATATGAATCAAACAGACGGTTTCAAAAAGTGCTGCTGTGTTTTTGAAGATAAATTGTCTGTCAACGAAGCCAAGCAATAGATGCTGGAGAGACGACCTTAGCACATCTGTTTTAATCAGGTTTAGATATTGGTTTGGGCAGCTATGAAAACAAATGGTATTTTCCACCCTTGTCATCTGGAATTTATGGTGAACTTTCCACAAAATCAAATCCCACATTTAAAGTTGGTGCCAGTCGGCCAAGTTAATGTCTAGAATGTCTTTAGTAAGATGTAAACTCTGAAATCTGTTCCCACTCCTCACGCCAGATGTGTCCATTTCCCCACACAGTCCACACCCTCGGTATAACGAGCTCAATGGAGTATCTCGTTTGCAGACACATCTCTGCCCAAATAGACTTAGTGGATTGGAAGCACTTTGTGAGGTTCCCTGGCACTGACCTGTTGTCTTTCTCCAGAACATGGGAGGTCTGCAAGAAACCAGACTTGTCTGCTTCATGGACTCTTTGATCTGTGGTGTAACTTGTGCTTGCAAATATAACACAGACCCGCTTTCCCTCAATGAGATACGGAGCCGAGAGACACAACAGTCAGTCCTGTTACAGGCTCAGCGTCATGGGAGAGCGTCGTATTCCAGTGCAGGGCTTCAGTAATCATGTGTTGGCTCAGGGGCAGCTGTCCTCGGCAGAGAGAGAGAGATGGAGGGAGGAAGGAGGAAAATACACTGACTTCAACGTTGGGAAAACTTTCAGACATTTATGCCTTGCCAAAATAATGAATAATCTGTCCCACTCAATGATGTTTGGCGACATGCTCAACCCATGTAGTAGGTACAGCAGAGGTTAATGTGGTCAGTCACTCAAGTAATGTTACAATTCTTCACATTTTTCACGTTGCTGTCCAGTTTGTGGAATAGCTGTGTGTGTGTGTGTGTGTGTGTGTGTGTGTGTGTGTTAACTTTTTAGAATTTAAATGAACATGATTCAACAAGTTTAATAAGCAAGTTAAAATGGTACAAAAGTACAGAGGTTGTTAAATCATCGTAGTCACAGTAAAAGTGTAGGAGGTGGATCAAAAACACATTTTAAGAGCTTGTATTAAATCATTAAAGTCAGAAAACAGTTCTGCTTATGACTGTGCAGAGTCTTGAGGCCAACCTTATTGAGTATAGTGTAAATAATGTAGTATATATG
>OOFC01014405.1:0-14812 GCA_900323345.1 Pseudochromis fuscus
AGGCCCCCCCCCTTGGACACTGTATATTCCACCAAACCGCCCGCCCCCTCAGACAATGTATATCTGCACTAAATGCCCCCCCCGCCCTGACGTTGTTGTTCATTGCACTAAATCGCACTAGCTCACTTTCTACATACCTCTAGCACCTTAACCAACTGCTGCTTGTCCACTGTCATACCTGTTATTCCATTTTTATATTATTGCACTATTTTGATATCTTTATTTTAGTTTTTATTTAGAATATATTTTTAAGCCTTTGTTTTGTTTGTCTGTATTCCAAGGTGAGAGAGGACAGTAATTTCATCTATGCTGTATGTCCTGCATAATAGCATATTTGACAATAAAGAACTTTGAATCTTTGTACATGACAGCTCCAGTTACACTGATTCACTGAAAAAAATACAAACTGTCTTTAGTGGAACTGTTTAACTAAAATGTATTTAGTCAACAGCACCAATCAGGTCCACGGCCACATGGTCTGACTTTATTAAAGTCACAGTTTGGTTGCTTGAAATCTATTTCTACAGGGTCCACAAGATAATATACATCACCTTGCAACTGCAACTTAAAATTACCACCAGTATCCACTAAAGTATTCGGGTTAAATGTCTTACTTACAGGGAGTTAGTTATGAGTATAGAACATATATGAGGGTTTGTATTGTAAATTTTACAAAGCACAAAATCAAGAAAATTACAAAGGCAGTCCCAGGTCCTGAAAATGCTTAGAAAACACGTTTTCTATCTGATGTCCAGCTTCAGCTGTTGAACAGTCGTTCAGGTGTCTCCCAGTGGATTTGTAATAAAGTAATGAAACTATTTTTAAACTTGCGTTCAGCGTAAAGCAGCAACATTAAGGTTGATGATGACATTTACATGAGGCATGTGTGTGTTTTCTGTTGACAGTCAACCAGCAGCTTCCTCTGAGCTTACTTACTTCTTGCAGCGAGGATTGCTCCTGTCATGGCCCCACTTGTTATTGAATTCCAGGGATCCTCTTTCCCTCGCACGTTTACTAAACCACAGTCAATCATAGAAAAGAGGCCTCCCCATACTGCAAAGCTACCTGCAATGCAAAAACAGTCACATAAGTTGAAGCAGAGATAGTTACGGCATGCTTTGTACTGTGTAAGGCACCCACAGGTTTTAAACTGTATTCTTCAAAATTCAGCTTGAAATTATGTCTATTTTGCTTTACAATTGATTTCTGACAGCATCGTAATTTACAGCAGAAAAGTATAAAAACTTTAGTATAGCTCATCTCTTTGCTTCAAGAAAAGGCTTCAGCAACAGTATATTTTTCTATCTTTTGATGGAATAATAATTGAAAACAATATACATGAAAAGTGGATTATACTGCAGCAGTTTAGAACAATGTAAAACAAAATGTTGTCACAACCCTTCCAGCAGTTCAATATTTGTTCTTACCTCCGAGCTGTGGGGCTCTGGTCTTGATGGCCGTCAAGCTGCCTCTCATTCTGTGGCTCATCCCCTATGAAAGAAAAAACAAAACAAAACAGTTCAGCAGAAATTTATTGTCACCAAAGATTTTCTACCTTTTCAAGAAGACAAAAACCCAAAGTTGCAGATTATGACTGATGATATGGAAAATGCTACTAGTGTCACTGAAGATATACCATACTAATTATAGTGCGAGTGCTTTATAGCCCTTTGTTTGTTTAAGACACACAGACACCTGCTCCTTATCTAAATGTCAAATTGTCCTTGAGCAAGACACAAACCTCCAGGGCCAGTACCTTGACTAAGCAGCCCCACCAATATTAGTACATGAGTGTGAGTGTGCGTGTGAAAGAAAACTGAGTGCAAACTGTCAGCTGTTTGTCTGTTTAGCTAGAAGAGTGCTATGTAAGTACAGTCAATTTCCCAGTTAATGACCTGTCAGTAATCTGTGTCATACGAACGAGATCATATTGCTGTGACTGCTATCGTAAAGTACAATGCAGTAAACTTACTGAAGGTGCATTTCTGAAGCCCTTTACTGCCTGAAAAATTCCTCCTCCAATAGCTCCCATTGTGAAAGCTCCCCCACAGTCGTCCACAATCCTCCAGGGGCTGAAATGTCAATAGACAAAAAATGATCAAATAACGTCCATAGTATGAAATTAGTACATTTACACACGCTAACATCAATTAGTCTGAGACCTCTGGTTGAAGGTACAGTACAATGTTAATATGGCCCAATAGTATGGATGATGAGGATTGAGAAATATTTGAACATTTACTGCACAAAATCTCAACTAGCCCATGCAGTGGCATCTTCTGTATAGATTTATCCCACGTGAAAGATATCCAACCTCATGTTTACTAAAAACTCTTGCCCACTCAGACATAAGTTGTAATCTAAATCTACCATTACATTACTATTTGAAATCATAAATGTGTTGTCCGGTGAGCACATAATCAACTACTAAGGCCAGTGATCAATTTCTAGACTTCCAGGAATTCACTGTATTGCCCGGTTATTACACAATGTACTATCTGGTCAGGTGGGAAAGAAATGTGATCCAAGACTGTCATCCTATATGATGCGAAACTATAGATCACACTGAGGGCAAAATGAACCACCTCTACCCCTCACTGACTGTATTAATGTACAGTAACTAGACTATGCTACAGTTCCTCGATTCACTTGATGAACTAGAATTACCCTTTTCCAGCTGTTGTGAAATCCTAACTGCCCCCAACAGTCAGCACACAGGTTGCTAACTTAGCTTCCCAATGTTTCAACGTAACATCTTTAACAAACTGACCCAATAGCTATATAAAGACACTGGCCCTGAAGCATCAACTGAGGATCGAGTATCACTTTGTACAGAGCCTGTTACTGGAGTCGGTAAACTGAGTGAAACGACATGTGGCCAAGGAAACCGACAAGGTCACTAGCAACGTGATGTAGCTGTGACGGTCTCGTGCTAATGCTCCCCATACACTTCTATGGAGAGTTAGCATTTCAGCTAACGTCAGGGAGCCAGCCGGGTACAGGTGTTAACGTGTCGTACAATACGTTATAACATGAAACAATAAAGATACAGCTGGACATGGTGGGTATTTAAAACTGAGCCACACACGGGATTTACTGAAACACAATGTGAAAGTTAAATTATATGGTTTTTAAGGACTCACCATGGCTCTCTAGCATATTCCTCCATTTTGTTCCTTCGCTGTTCCCGCTGACGAAACGCCTATCGACGTCTTACGTAATGACGCAAGGTCATGCGTAAAAGGAGGATTTCGTGTATTTTTAAAGGGAAAACTCCGCGCGAAAGGCAGAATTTAGGATGTTATCTTTATATATTTATATCTTTTATATTTTACTTGTCAGAACATCAACTTATTCCGATAGTAAAACCATCTTCCGACAACGTTTGGTCCAATCATGATAATTTTTCTGTCAGTCTGGCTGCGGGTCACACGAGAATAAAACATTTTTGGCTCACCAGGGACCCCGTACTTTCAAATTGTAGTTTATTGACAAACATTACTGCGGTGGGGGGTGGGACGGGTGTCCAATGTCAAAACACTCAAATAGATATCCGTGTCTTCTGTTTCACAAGCAAACATTTTGAAGTACATGTGCAATTACCGGTTGTCAGTGCCAGCAACAGTGACCAAGCATCAATAATACACATCATTAATACACGTGTTTTCCGTGCTGTGACAAATTACAGTGTTTGCAGGCAAAATGGACTGTTGAGGGATACAGAAGTAAGCCTAAGTGACCAAGGAGGCCTGTTTTCACGATCAACCATTTATAAAATGTACTCTGTTATATATTTATTAGACAAGTCAGGACATCTCAAAGCAGAAAGAAAATGATGAAGTAAAAGACTATGAAAACAACAGAGCATTTGATACTTGAGATGTCCACTTGCTTGGCCTCCCTGGCTTTGCAGTAGATTGTTCCAGGTTTGAGAAGCAGTAGTAGCAAAATTGCAAAAACTTGACAATTACATATCAGTAGTCGGGAGGATTTTCCTATCTACCTAATCTAAGACAAACAAAATGGCCAAACTCTTTTGTGACTGGTTCAAAGCTTCAGTCTACAAAACTAACAACACACCCTTTTTGGAATAGACAGAGTAACAGAAAATAATGTAATAATAGCCATCTTTGATGCATTTGATGAGAACCGGATTGTTGTACCTGAAGACACATTTGTCTGCTTGACTGTTTCCTGATTTATTCACCTGAACAATCTTGTGAGTATTCAGAGTGATCTATACACTCACACACACCATGTGAGATTTAAAAATAGTATTTGTGAACAAAGAAGTGCATAAACAAGATTGTGCCCAAGTTCACTGTGTGGCAATTGGTTTGTGGAAGTGTGATTAAATGAATATATTTATGTAAATTTGTTTGGGTAAAGAGGGCCTCACAGAAAGGAGGTTCTGGGTTTGAATCTCGCTTTGGACCTTTCTGTTTGGAGTTTGCATGTTCTCCCTGTGCATGGTGGTTTTTCTCCAGGCACTCCTGTTTCCTCCCACAGTCCATAGACATGCTTGCTAGGAGAATTAATTAGTCTGAATTGATCATAGGTGTGATCATAGGTGTGGATGGTTGTCTGTCTTTGTGTTAGCCCTGTAATAGGCTTGTGTATCCCACCTCTCGCCCGTTGCCATGTGACCCAATTTGGATAAGCAGGTAGACAATGAATGAATGAATATTTGGTATAGTACAATATCATTTTATATTTGAAATTTCGCCTTGAGTTTGTCTTGAATCAGAGTGGCACACGGCACATCTGGGTGCAGTCTATCAGCTGTGGCAGAGAGAGGAAAGATCTTTAAACATGAAACCTTAAATATGCACTTCAGACAACATTAACTTTAGACTGTACATATGCAGTATACTTTGTGACCGCAAACACCAAACAGAAATGTGTTGCATTATAATGCTGCTTAGACCCTTTCTGCATCCAAATGATGATCATAGTTTCCCCAGAGCCCCTCTGTTGGCAGTGAACAACTACTAATGTCAGCATGTTCATTCCTTCCCCTCTTTTTACTTGTACTCTGGCAGCAGCGTTGTTGGTCAGGGGAGCAGCTACGGCCGAGAGACAGACGGCTGGCCTGCAGCCCATTATTAGGAACAAGAAAGGAATGACTTGCAGAGCTAGCTTCATTGAGAAATGACCAAATATAGGCATTTCGTGGACACAGAGACTGAGGCTATGGAGAGATAAACTTGCCTGCTGCTGCTGCTGCTGCTGCTGCTTGTGGTGCTGCTCTCCTCTTCTTCTCTGAACACTCAGGATGATGCCTATCTGTCCAGCAGACAAAAAGACAGCTGCTGCCACTGTTTCCATGCAGCTTTAAACATGTTTGTCAAGAGCAACAGATAGTCAAGAGGTTATACACGATAGATAGATAGATAGATAGATAGATAGATAGATAGATAGATAGACATTTGAAATTACTGATAATAATTTGTGTCTGACATGTCTTGACTACATAAGTTTAATTACCTCCATAAAAACATTAATGTTAACATTATATCAAGTACAACAAATATCCAAAATCTATTAATATGCAAATCATGTTAAATTCAAAAGTTTAGTTTGCTGGAGAGGTTTCCTACTTCACTGGAAATTCACTGTACACTGGAGGTTTCAAAGCTCCTCATTTCACCTGGGTCGCTCTAAGGTGCACAACTTCAGCGCTGATTACAGGTGAATCTGAAAACAGACTATCATGTTAAACTCAGCAGTACAACAGTTTGCACAGTTTAGTCACAAAGAGCAAAACACATTTTTGAGTTTTTAAAAACTCAGACGACTGGATTCAGCGCTGCAAGTCCTCAAAATATTATTTATACCCCAGGTTGGTTGTTGGCTATGGATACCTACCTATATATGGCTCTGTAATTATTGTGCTGAAGTGGAATGTACACAGTGGAAATACCTGAGTATGTTATTCACAGTGTGTGATTTCACAAAGACCATAAACTGGCTGAAATGACTGACAGCTCAACAGATATTAACGCATACGTAACTTGATTTATCAGACTAAAAATAATCCAGAAATCAGCTGTGTATCATTTGAAGTATTCTGAACACACTACTGCTTTCAGCCAGTCAGAACAATACGCTTGCAAACATACCAGGATCTTTTATTGAAGACATACAGGCTCTGTAAGAAAGACATGTGTAACAAGACGTGTGTGTCCTTCATTAGACCACTCGGATTTTTGTTCATCACATTGAAATCTCTTTAGAAAGGACATTCACTCAAAAGTACGGCATTAATCAACAGGAGGATTGATATAAGCCTGTAATGGTTTTTCCAAATCCCCCCAAAGGTTAAGACATGTAGATGTATTACATAAAAGTTATGTAAGATATTCAAACACCCAGGCTAGAATGATTCTGTACAAAATAAAACATCAGTTACTGAAGGACAGCCATTTGCACTTCCTGATAAAAATGCATTATGTAATTATTTCCATGCTAAAAATCCTCCGTCATGCATCAGGATTCCACTGGGCTGCTTTCCAAGCCTGCCTGAGATGTCTTGAGATTTGACAATGAGACGCACAATCAAAGACCACCGTGACCTTTCGTTTCTTTTTCTTACCCAAATTTTCTTAAGTCAGGCCGCCATGTTTGTTAATTCCCTGATATTTCTGCCATGTCAGAATTCCCAGTTTGAACAGATTTACAGCTGATAAGTATAAGGTGGATTCCCTCTCCACAAAATAAATAAATGGTCAAGTTAATGTTCACTATATCAATAATAGACTTTTGTATATTAGAATTTCATAAAGAGTTATTTGAATCTTTTATTAAGCTCATCGCACGCTCCCTCCCACCACGCTCACATTCAGATGCATATACAAGCCAACATGTTATATGATGGGCTTCATATTATCTAGTGCAAATAACGAGCAAAGCGTCAATCTGAAATGAAGACAAACAGCCACACACTCATGGCACTCTCTGCAGTTGGCTTATAGAGAACCCTGCATCACTCATTCTCCACAGAGTCCTTTTGGTCCAGTGTTTGAGGGGAGAACTCATAGTGAGGGCGAGTCATCCAACCAGCTCCTGTTTCTCTTCTGCATCCGTCCCATAGCACAGCTCTTCAACTGGCCGCGGGAATGTAGAGTTTATCTCCCAGAAAAACCTGTGGTGAGATGTCTGTTCTCCCTCCCTCTTCTGTGTCACTTTATATTCCCACAGGAAATGTTACTGCAGCCACTTGGGCACCGGCACCTGTGGGGAAAAATAAAATGTAAGTTGTTTTGTTTTTTTTTTTTTTTACAAGCAGACCTCTCCTGAAACCTTACTTACATACCTTCTTCAGTTGTTTAATATTGCTTCCTCTGATCGAGGCAAGCAGTTGGTCCCTTGAGTTCTTACTGCCGCCGGGGCGGTCTCCATCCAGCATAGGAGGTGGAGGTGGTGGAGGTCCACCCCCAGGAGGAGGTGGGGGTGGTGGTGGAGCCAGACCCCCAGCTCCTTTCCTAGGAGTCAGCTTTGGTGAAGGCATAGGTGAAGGAATGGGAGATGGTTTTGGGGAAGCTTTGGGCGAGCTCCTGCGAGACCCCCCGCCTCCGGTCTTGGGCACCTCCAGCGCCCCCTTCTTCTCCCCGTTGGCCTGGGCCTGCTTCTGCTCCTGCAGGCGCTTCTGCCTCTGTCTGTCCATGTTACGACTCAGGATGTTCGTCGTGGTCATTCTGGGTCCCGCTAACTCAAAGTGGTAGCCCAGTTTGAGCAGGGTGGTGTTTTCCTTCAGGATCTTGATCATCTCCATCTCGGTCTTCCCTCCGCAGATGTGGCGCTGGTTCTGAAAGCGGAGCTCGGTCAGCGTGGAGTTGTGTGGCAGCGCCTGGATGAGAGACAGGATGCCCTTGCCCGTGAGATGGTTGGAGTCAAGGTTGATGCTGGTGATCGTGTTGTTTTTGCGTAGCGTGCCAGCGATGGCGTAAGCAACGTGGTCGTCAGCGCGACAGTTCGCCAGAGCAAACGTCTTGATGTGGGTGTTGTTGTGCAAGGCCTCTGCAAACTCAATGAGCGTTTTGGTCTTGATGACCTCCGAGTTGTTGACATTGAGCTCGGTGAGGGAGGGGTCGTTGCTTTGAACCTGCTGCATCAGCTCATCGAACATGCTTGAGTCTTCGTCCTCCTCTTCCTCCTTCGCCTTGCTGTTTGGGCTGTTTTTGGCCACACAGTTTCCAAGTTTCTCATTTTCTTTTTTCACTTTTCCTCTACTGTCGTCCTTTTCCTTTTTCTCCTCGGCCTTCTTCTCTATCTTCTTCTCTTTCTCTTTCACGTGGTCACTGTGGTTCACCAGCTCTTCTCGGTCTGTTCTTTTTTCCGCCTTGTCATGTTTCACCTGCACCTCACCTTTCTCAGATGGTTGCCGCTCGAGTTTGGCGTCAGGTTTGTTTTTGTCTTCGGCTTTTTTCTCCTCTGCTTTAGGCTTCTTCTCCTCGGGTTTACTCTCTTGAGCCTGGCTTTCTGGTGCCTTGCTCTGCTTCTCGAGCATCTTAGAAACCAACCCCTGTGTCCTGAAATTGTCTGATTTTCTCTCCTTTTCCTTACCCGCATCCTTCTCGCTTTTTTCTCGCAGCTTTGAGATAATGTCTTTGGTTTTGCTGTCGTCTCTTTTCCTACAGTCTTCTTTCCGTTCCCTCTCTTTGCTGTCTTCCTTTTTTTCCTGTAACTTGGAGATCATGTCTTTTGTTTTGCTGCCTGTGCTCTCTCTGTTTTCTCTTCTGTCTCTTAACCTACTGTCCTCGTGTTTGTCTTTTTCACTGGTGTCCTCTTTGGCGTCGCTGTCTCTGCTCTCCTGTTTTCTGTCTCTGCTCGAACGCCAGCTTCGCTCCTCTTTTGACTTCTCAGGACCTTTGCTGTTTCTGTCCTCCACCTTGGTGTCTCTGTCACTTGAGACGCTACCTTGTCTACGCAATCCGTCTTTCACGTCGTCGTTCCCCTCCTGGCTCAGGCCCATCTTCCTCAGGTATTCCTGCTTCCGGCTCTCTTTCTTGTCACCCTGCAGGAGGACAATAAGGACAAAAAAAACCCCAAACAATTATATGGTTTAGTCCAATGTCTGCATGCAGGGGTGTGTCAAAGGGTGTGGCACTTGAAACCGAACTAAATCACAACAGATGCAAAACAATGTTGTCATTTAGTCTCTTTAAATGATTAACTGGACATCTTTAAAGTCTCACAATCCAAATGTTTGTTAGCTATACACTGCAGGACTTATCCCTACAAACACACAGTACCATCCCTAACTGTACAACTACTGTATTCCCTCACTGTAAAGCATCTCCTCATCTATCTCCTCGCTCTAAACACACACACTCCCTCTGACACAGTATGGCAAGTGTGTTTACAGTCAGCAAAAGGACAAGGAGCGTTTTTTTTTTTGTTTTTTTTACAGCGCAGGGATACATTTGCAGCGAGTAGCTTGCTAAGTGTTTGATTTGTGAGCCTCCATCTGTTTTGCCGTGCGAGGCCGTGGCCCTGGCAGATGTATCCTTAAAAGGCAGTGAGCGTAGGAGCAATCAACCAAGGAATTCCATCAGGCCGGGATTAAGAAGCTCCGCTGGGCCGCCGCTCCATCCAATGGAGGGCTGCACTTTTAAACACACAAACTGCCAGAAATTTTTCGCCTCCTGACACTCGAGCAAAGAAAGACTCTCGGTTTCTATTGACCAAAAAAAAAAAAAATCTTTATACGAATTACAGAAATGCCTCGGTGTGTTTCTTGGAGGCTGTCTCTCTGCTTGTGAGAAGATGATTGAGGATGTAAGGACGCCTCAGAGGGGGAAACAATGTTTTTCCTGGCACAGAAGCCAACTCTAGGGACCACTATTTTTGAGCTGATGGACTCAGGGTGCATGTGGTCCAGCTGCTTCAAAGTCAGCACATGAAAGCTATCATTAGAATACCCTGGGCCATTATATTTCATGTAGTGCTGTAATCTATCAGACATGCTTTGTTGTTTGATTTCTTCAAAACAGACAGCAGTAGCTCAAATACAAACATGTGAAGAGAGTGATGTGACTTAAAAACACACAGATCATACACTAGATGTTCTTGGGTGTTTCCTTTGTGTCAAAGCCACTAACCTCAAACGACTGTTCCCTCTGACTGAGCCTCCCTTTGGTGTCACTTCGGGTTGTAGCGGCTCGGACATTGTTGCTCATAGGTGGCTGCACAGGTTGGCTCTCCCCCTGGACGATGACCTTCCCGTCCTCTGGGTTGATGTCTGGCACCTTCATCATGTCCTTCTCCAGCTCCTCCACCTCCTCAGGAGAGAGGGTGGACAGCAGGTTGTCCAGGTCTGGGTCCTCGCTGACCTGGCGGCCCGTACGGGTCAGGCCTCTCACCTTTCGCCTGGACATGGTTTGTTTTTGTTTTTCTTGGTTGACCTAAACAATGGAGAAAGTTTGCTTTTGTGGACGAGGTGATGGTGTTAGTGAGTAAATCCCTTTTTGTTAAGTCAGATTATGGCGTAGTTTCTCTCCTGTGGCCAGACGTCGAGTATTCCCGTTTTGTTTGAAGGTGATGTCCTGCTGTCCTGTCGCGCCCCGCTCACCAAAAAGCCACCAGAGGCATCAATCCTGGTGCAAAGAGGCTGGACTCACGGTCCTGCAGTCAGGGGTACCAGTGACGAACTGCAAGAGGCTCGCATCATCAAAGTGGACTGTGAGGCTGGGACATTCTTCGAAATCCAGTGAAACTGCATGTCCATATTTAGTTCAGGGTACACACTCCTTTAAAGGTAATGGGAAGGGCTCAAGTTTACAGAGATGCCAGAGCAGACTTACACAGACTTCCTATTACACAATCTGTGTTTATACTGGAGACCAGTTTATGATGGTTTATTTAGCAGGCACTCCTCAATTTGTGAATTTCTGCTGTAGGGACAAATGTTAATATCAAAGGAAAATAACTGTAGAGACATCACAAATCATGCATCTAAAAAGTGCTTACATGGAAAAAAGTCAAGGTAATGAAAAAATAAAAACATTAAAACATGCACTAAAGAAAGCATGGAGAATAATTACTAAGAAAAGTTACTAAGTTACTTTTGAATGTCAGATAAATTGTTTTGTAGTGCAGAGAGATGAAGCTTTACCCTACACCTCTTAAAATCTTACTGCTATACTGATATTTACCACATGGAAAATAAACTTTTAAGCCAAATTTCAACATGACAGTGAGAATGAGAAAAGTAAAAATATTTAAGTTTTAAAAAAAATATATATATATAAATTTAGTGTAGACGATTACACCTTTTTTTGCTTAATATTTCATTAGTTTTTGTTATTTAATGGGGACATACGAGTACAGTAACAGGTTTTCTTCATGTATAAGGGAGTGGGATGGTGGCTTATTATTTGTTAAATTTAGGTAGATACATGAAGTACTTGAAACCTAAATTCTCACAACAATTTTGAATATAATAATTTTCTGGAGCTCATAATTGCTGCGGTTAAATTGACCCCAAAGGTCAATAATGTCAGTAGACTTAAGGAAGCATAACAGTAGTGAATAGTGGGCCCTGTATTTTTTCAGTATAATTTAAATTTGAATGTTATACCATTCCAGAAAACCAGTAATGTGCTTTGTGTGAGCACATTTGACTGCTTGGAGCTTAATATGGACATCTAGTGGTCAAAACCATGAAACCCATGTGTTATATAAATACATTTCTTGGAAACAAAGCTCTTTAAAAACAAAAAGACACAACAGACAGCTGTATTTTTTTTACATTCCAAAGTTAAATTTTATGTTAATAGAAATAAAAAAATTTCACTCACTTTATATTACAATGTCATACCATCCATATGACAACAGACAAAAAAAAAAGAAGCCATATCTAGACACGTTATTTCTGCCGACTGATGTCAGTTCCATTAAAACACACTCATGGAGTAGGTTTAGAAGCGCAAATGAACAGAAACATCATTGAGCAAATGTCATGTCAAACTACATATGAAAGCATCTTACGAAGAAAACCCCAGCGCTCTCCTTGTGCTTTACAAAGGCTCAATAAATCTGTACACATGGACGCCGCCGCTGCCGCCGGAGTGAATAATTTAAGCTGTAAACTAATAGAGCTCGCCTGATTCATGGCATGGTTTAGCAGTGAGACAAGATACAGCAGCAAGTCTCAGCAAGCTTCTCTGATCAACAGTGTTTTGTTTTTTTTTCAAGACGTGCCTCATTTGACATGAGGTGTTAGTGTTCAATTAAACTGAACCTGAATCGAGACGATCCAGAGAATCACCTGCTGGGAGCCAGGCGACACATTATTATTGAGACATTGTGTTTTACAGTTCAGACCTCTTACAAAGGGCTCAGGGCTGCTGTTACATGTTAAAAACTTGATCACAGGTTACAGGCCCTGACCTTTCTGGAGCCAAAATATGTCAGTGAACACTTGAAAGAACAGTTTGACATTTTAAGGAAATCCACCTGTCTGCTTTCTTGTTGAATTAAGGTTAGATGAGAAGATGGAGAGCAGGTGGTTAGGTAAGTGATGATATTACATAACTGGGTAAGGTTGGGGCGAGAACCCCAGAGACACGATTGATTGAGGTCAGGGATAAGGATGGGTTGAGGTTAAGTTCAAAGGAAAGGGACTTCACCTTAGACTCTAATCATTAGCTTGGTTTGAACTCTGGAAACAGCAGCTGACAAACTCCACCTCCCATAACCTCCGCAGCTCGGTTATATAACCCGTCATATCTTGTGTTCTGCACAACGATCTCTTCTACACTTTGTTTTGTTTTCGACCAGAACTGGAGCAGCTGCTTTCTGTTTCTACTCTTCATGCTAAGCTAGGCTAACAGGCCACTTAGCTGCACTTCTATTTATCATTGAAGCGGTAAAAAGTAATCAAGAGCCAGTCCCTATTGTCATTCTATGCTACTTATTACTACTGTTACTGTATATAGAAATGGACGAAGCAACCAGGTCTCAAAAATTAGGCCAATGCAAAAGTGCAATACTCCCGACCACCACTAGATGCTGGGTCCGAAAAACTCTGGCTCCAACTGACTTTAATTCAAAGATCATCATTTCCAGTCATGAAATACTCAAAACATTTTAATTCTAATGTCATTAGCTGAAGTCAGCTCTTCAGATCAGTGATCTGGTGGTGCCTCTGAAAAAATAACGAAAGTTAAGCAGATATTAGTCTTCAAAAATGAAATATTTAGAGGCGTGGTTAGTTTGACCCACAGGCCTTGAACTAGAGTCTAATACACATTGGGTAGGATCTTCGGGATCAGGGTCAGACCCGCCTCTTCACTCCTCCTTTTATATCCAAATATGGTCATTTCTGGCTGTCTTCGTCCATTGTATATACCATCCAGGATTTTACTCATATCACATTGTATTTGGCAGCTTACTGGTTACTTTGCAGATGCATATTATTCATACAAACTCATCAACATATACATTTTAATTTTTCATCATAATGTAAGCCATCCAGCAGTTAAGATTAACTCCACCTTTACCAGAATGAATAATAATAACCCAATACCATAATAAAATTGACAGTTGTGCATAGTAAGCACTCTCATTTTTGGTGCATTTTGCTGCTAATACTACTTCCACCACTCTGCTATAAAGATATAAGGTATCCACCTCTCAGCTAGGAAGCAAACGAGTGTATTTCCATAAAATGTCAAACAACTCCTGTAAAGTGAGATGGTCAACATTTTTAACAGTAGTCATTTTTGGCTTTGTAGCTTAGTCCAGAAGGTGAGAACCCATTCACAGTAAAAGGTAACCTCAACAGTAATAATAAATACTAAATGGAAAGATGCCAAAACGTCATATAGTATGTTACAATAACAATACACTGTTTTAAAAGAACTTGTTACAATATCATAAAATATTTAGCTGAAGAACAAATTTACAAAATATGTATTTAAATAGTTAATCTCTTCTTTTTGTGTTGTAAGTTATTGTAAGGCGGGACATTTTTTGTTTTTAATCGAGCAGCGCGACCTGCAACTCCCCCTGACATGATATGTTACAAGGAATAAACATGGGTTTCATCCTGCCTGGCATAATGGGATCATCTTTAAACTCATGACTTATTTATTTAAAACCAGAAAAGAAGCAGAAGGAGGACAGATAACTTTGACTGGGTAGCATGCTGACGTTCAGGTGGTACATGAGAAGGATGCCGCTAATAAAACTACTTTGAAGTAATTACTCGAGTCAGATACGAAAAAGACGAGACAAAGTTCAAACTACCAGGTGACGAGAGGCTTCTGAAGCCGTCTGCCTTTGACCCAAACACGTCACCTTCTCCATCAAACATGCATCTCCTGTTTCCAAATTCAGTTTCTAGCACACTGTGAAAGAAACATCAAATACAGATATAAAGACAACATGTTTTTATAACTGGAAAATGTGGATCAGTGACAGAGATTACCTGGAATGTAGCCGTAGGCAGTTATCAGTGTATTCAAATTTACCAAAAGTGAGGAAGTAAAGCGTTTTCCCTTTAACAAATAAAGAGGGAGTGCATTGTAGTCGTTTGTAAATCCCTTCTGATCCCTCCCTCTAGGTGACACTGTCACAGAGGTGAGTGTGTCAGAGCAGAAGTGGCAGCACAGTGTCGAGACGTAGAAACCTCCTCGCTTTAAGGATCATGCGACACCCGCTGTGAAAACCCGCCCGGAGCGATCAGGCGTCAGGTTGCAGGACAGAATTTGATTCACATTAGTACTGAGGAAAAGTAGGACGACGCTGTAAATAAACAAACAAGAACAACAACAAAAAAAAAAAAACCTTAAAGTGCCTCCTGTTC
>OOFC01014405.1:14832-38428 GCA_900323345.1 Pseudochromis fuscus
TACTGTCAAACCACTGCTAGTCAAGCTGTAGTGTTTGAGTGTGTGTGTGTGTGTGTGTGTATGTGTGTGTGTGTGTGTGTGTTAGAGAGTGTTGCTGCCTTCTCCGTTTGAAACAGTCATGTCTCTCAGTTGTAGTCACCTCCCAGTGTGTGTGTGCGTGTGTGTTTGTGTGAAGACGAGCCCATCAGTGACCAGGATACTGAGGTGGAGAGTACGGGGGCGGGGCTGAAATATAAGAAGGGAAAACAAAAAGTCAAATGTTTAGAATGTAAAATAATATCTGAAAGTAAGCTGCCATCTGAAACTGTAAGGGTTGAAGTTTGGTCTAGTTTTCTGGTAAAGCTTGTATCTTAGACTTCTGTAGATTTATGTACACTAGTCTTTCTTCTGCTGATAATAGACAAAATGTTGACATAATATCACTGCTCTCACCCTGGCTGTATGCTGGATCCATCGGGTGTGGTGGGTAAGGTCCTGGCTGCATCATTGGGTACTGTGGGGGCATGCCAGGGTACTGGGGCGCCATTGGATAACCTGCGTGTGGATAGTCAGAGGGTCCGAGCGGTTTTCCATAAGCGTCATACATAGGCTCCACTGGGTAGCTGGCCATGGGGATCTGCTGGGCTGTGGCACAGAGAAGCGGTGAAGAAAAAAAACAACAACTAATGGCCCTCTGCACAGACCTGGGTGTAAAGAGGAGGAGGTCTTACCATCGTACGGTGTCCTGCCCCTCTGCTGCCTCCTCTGGTAGAGATAACAGCAGGAGCACATGAAGCAGCAGACCATGGTGGCAATGATGGCCACAAACAGGAGGATGGAGGAGGCGATTCCAGCTAAAGTGGTCGGGCTGAGAACAGAAGAAGAGGAGAGTGTTACCAAGTTAAGTTACAAAGCACTCCTTTTCTCGCTTTGATCATCCGCCCTCGTGTTGTTCCGCCCCATCTGTCTTTGCTAATTACGACCCACTTTAGAGAGGATTAAAGCAGAGATGGCAGCGATGTGAAGCTTTTTGATTCAGACTAACTCTTTACCAAAAGACTGACCCTGATATCACATCCCAGTAAATGTAGCGAACAGCCTGCATCCCTCCGTCTCCGCCAGATTCCATCACCTCATAATCTCAGAGAGGCAACAAAGCCCTCCGTTTCATCTCAGCCTCCGCCGCCCACTGATCTGATCTCCCAACGGGCTTAATAAGCTGCAGGTTGTCGACTCGCTGCTGGATAGTGATGGATGGTTTCCAGTTCTGCGCAGGAAAAGTGCCATGTTGCAGCCTCTCAGGTACAAGCTTGCTTAGTCCAGCATTATCACAATCCCTGGCAGGGGACTGTGGCATTAAACAGCAGTGGAAGCACAGACAGCTGATGTGACAGAAACACTAATGAGAAGATATTACAGTCATTTGGTCAAGTGCTGCCACTGAGCTATAGGAGCAGGCCTGTGTGAAAATCTGGATGTTCACTTATTGAAGAATTATGGGGCAAATAATTTTCTATACGTGTTAATAAGATGCCAATCGATTTTCTTACCCACTGAAATCACTTTGTACACAGTTATTACCACATTATCCAAATAAAATGACAAAAATACAGCTTTACATCAGAATTTGTGCTTCTTCTCTCAAAGTGTCTTTAGTGTGATGTAAATGATACCATCTGACTATTTTCCTAATACTTTATACAGAAAATGCTCATAATGTATATACACTATTCAAGTTTTTGAAGTCAGTTATCTATACTTTTGCACCTTTATTTAAAGTTTTGTTGTTGTTTTTTTTTTTTTACATTTGGATTGAATTCCTTTATAAAGAGCTCAGTGTGAACATTTTACAATAAAATCCCAAACCCACTGAGGTCAAACAGATGCACACACTTCCATGATACTATTCCACTGAGAAATAAAGAAATTATGTTAAACGTAAAAGACACTTAAGCGTTGAGTTTACATTGTGACCTTTGTGACAGTTAGTTTGAAAAAATAATCCACTTATTAGTTGTTCCTAAGCTTCTTCCAGCCGCCTGTAAAGAAAGCTAGTAAGTGGATCTGAGGAGTTAAGATTATTTTGTCCCACAACCTATTTTATTGTTCTCGGGGGGAGGATGAGCTGCTACAGTGTTTTGTATGTCACTGTCATAATAACACACTGAAAATGTTTGTCTCGTCAATTCAGCATTTAACGCTCTGATATGTTACACTTTAATCATTTAACTTCAGTAAATAATATAGATGCAACTCTTAAATATTTTAATTAGCAATTAAGCATTTTATTTATCAATTTATGGAGCAACAGTGGAGCATTTTGCTTCATGCTATTTATAAGAAAAAAGTATTTTAGTGAGACTTCACTGTTAAATCTACCATTTGGAGGAAAGAAGTTGACTGTATACTTCATATTCTGCTTTGGAGGACTTGGTAGATTTTTATAAAAAAAAAAAAAACAATTAAAAATTAAAAAACAATTACAAACATTAGCAAATTGTTAGAAAATGTCTAAATTTTAGGAAGAGCCAGACGAGATGTCTTCAGATGGCTTGTTTTATCCAAGCAGGTGTCCAAAATCAAAAGAAGTTAAACCCACAATGACTGAGTTTTGGCATTTCTTGAATATCAACTTGATTAATTAACTCAAAATCCAAACGGGTGCAGATTAATTTTCTGGTAATCAATCAGTTGTTTCAGCTTCAGTGAAATGCTAGAAAACAACTCAAATGCATAATATTTAAATCATGCAATTAACTACCAGATGTCTCTTGGAGCATAATGTTCATTTGTACCATGCTGTGTAATTTCCATTCACAGATTTTAAAATTGTAGATGAAGAGAGATTTCTGAGAAAGCATCAGTCTACTTTAAGGAAGTGAGGGATACTTGATCCTGTAGTGGTAGCCTTTAGTAATGAACACTGACTCTTGGTGTCGACTAAATAAATAAATAAATAAATAATTAAAATAAAACCCTGCTGCTTCATCTGCCCCCACCTGAACTGGAAGAGCATGCAGCGTTTCTGCTCCCTCTCCGTGATCATCTTGAAGGCATCCAGGCAGCAGTAGCGCCGGTGGCAGTTCCCACAGCAGAATGTGATGAGAGGGCAGTCGAAGCCGTTGTGCCAGGTGCCATTTTTATCCACGTACCACAGACAGTCCTCGTTCCCGCTGACTGCAAAACAAGTGCAAGGCGAAGTGTGAAGCGGGATGACACAACAGGGAAAATGATCAAAAAGCATTTGAACAAGCAAATAAAGGAAACAGCAGGTCTGACTTCAGTCAGTTATTTTTCTCATATTTATTGACACGCTGTTTTATCACATTTTCAAACTGAGAGAAGACTCGACTGTTCAGTTACAGCTTTGTTCTGCCTCCAGGAAATAATAAATATGTATTTATGTTACCATTTGCTTACATTTTCTTACATCTTTCTTCTTCCAGACAAGCCAAAGTCACCATGCATTATTCAACACTTCTCTGTACCAGAGGTTGAAAACTGATTCGGGAACCTTGTAAGAGACCAAGGAGATTTAAAGGACTTGTATGACTGCAAGAATCATTATTCTCAAATCAGTTGATGCTAATTATTGTTTCCAGTAATTAACTGATTGTTTGGTCTATAAACCATCAGTACAGTGGAAAAAACCAACCACAAATCAACATAGCCCAAGATTGTGTCAACAAATGTATAAGTTGTTTGACCCAACTGTCCAAAAACCAAAAGTTTTTGAAGTTACTGTAGGACAAGGCAATGCAGCATACTCACAAGTGGAAATGTTTGGTATTTTTGCTTAAAGAAGTACTTAAATGATTTTCTAAATATTTTTGGCTAAATACTAATTTTGTAGCTCTTATGAATTTGAATGTTTCTGTCACTGTAGAGAAAAATATCTACACATAAAAATTTAACTGAAATCAAAACAGAAATGAACCGTCCTTGGTGTTGGAAGCTAAGGGTTCACACGTTTACTTAGAAATACATAGTGTCTTTTAAAGGAAATAACATGTTGGAAACCCTGGCTTGAAATGAGCATGTATGATTATGTTTTCCTCAACATACAATTTAAGCCAACATTAAATCACAGTCGAGTAAAAACAACCTTAAGGGTGTGCAGGCTGCTAAAAACCACGTTGTTTGGATGCTGAAACAGACCATACAATTTCTAGTAAATGCTATATGTAAATAAAGTAACACACTTATCCTTGGAGAGCTGCTTTTCCTTGTTGAACTGAGCGTATTAAACTGATGGAAACTCCATTAGAGTCTGGCTGCAGTACAGTGTCAAGCCAAGACCTATATAGACTTTGGCTCCTGAACCTGTTCGGACTAAATTTAGATGACGACCTTTAAGTGCTGGCATTTACAATAGGTATCCTGCACTTTGATACAAGCGTTAATCAAATAGAAATTTTAAAAATCTATTTACTGTCTAGTGCTAATATTGTTTCGATGATTACACCAGTGTACTGCATCTAAACCACTGTTTCTCACGTTTGTCACTGTAACAACCCTGCAGCAAAAAAAAAAAACCTTGTAAAGGGCTATAATGGGTTTTTAAACCGTTTTAAAAATGTGTTGATTAAATTTTATGGTTACAGCTGATTTTTACTAGAATCAAAAGCCTTTATTGTCATTGTTTAGCAGTGCATACAATGGAATTAGTCCACTCCACCTCATTTCTATCAGTGTGGGTAGGATGAATAAAAACACAAACAGAAACTTCATATCTGTGTAATGCAATGCAGTTTAATGAACATCTGTTTCAAAACACAACAAAAACTGAAGATTATAACCATAGTTGAGGTGGGATTAACTGTAGGACTGTGATGTATGCTTCAGTGGGTTACATTAATGAACTGCCAAGTGAGTGTACAAACTAAATTCAGATTTAAACTTGTATTGTGATATTTGTGCAGGTTGCTCTCTATTAACACTAAACGTGTTACTGAAAAGAACAGTACAGATTGTACACATTGTGCATGTGCCTCATATTATTTTAACAGCGTATATCTTTAGTGTAAATTAGTCTTTGTAGTAGTATTAAGAAAAAATAAAATAAAAAACAAAAACTCAACATTAACCTGATCAGCCAGCAGCTAATCGGCTAACTGTAATGTTTGCTAGGTACTTGTTTTGGCTAGTTAGCTTAACTGAATAAACAACTAATTTAGATAAACACAAAATCATCAGGACGACTAGTTCACACAGTGGAAGCCAAAATGTGGCCGAGGGGAACTAAACAAACCCGAGGAGTGTTTTAGAGACAGTTTCTGAGGCCTGATAAAGAAACATCGAGATGACAAGTGAGCAGGCAGAGAGCAGCACGAGCTCATGTAGCAGCTGCGGAGACTGGCACAGCGCGAGGGAAAACATAACAGTCATAACGGACATTAGCACGGGTGGATACCTTTAAACCGTTAAGCCTTCAGCTAAAGCGGCCTGCCTGGATGTGGAGCCGTAATCTTACCCGGAGAAGTGCAGAGGACGACGGCGAGCAGCGCCAAAGTCAACGACGAGAAGAGGGACATGTTGCCCGTCGGAAGGAGCATCCCCATCCTGGGTGTTTAAACCGAGCGAGCCTGGGGTTTTATATTCAAAGGACAGCTGGGTTCACACGCTCTGGAATAGTCGTGCTAGCGGTCGTTCTCAGGCATTATCCTAGTTTGGGAGCAGCACTGGGAGACGGGACGGGCTCGGCGATCGGTGGTTTATCCGTCGAAATGACACATAGCGGCTGTGACGCCGTTCAACCGGGACGAGGAGGATGCTGCCTTCACGGACTACCTGAAAAGTCGGAATTAATAACCATCAGTCCAGTGTCGATTGTTTAGGTGCGTGAGGAGCACGGGGTATTTTTAAAGTATAGTTATTGTTCAAGTATACTAGCTTTGTTTTCAAAAAAGCTCAATCTAATAAGCATAATATAACCACTGCACCATGTAACCGACTGATGTCTGGCGACCTAATGTTGGCTTTATTTATTCATCTACTACAATTGTATTTTGGCGACCCATTAGTATTATAGTACTATTATGCTATTTAACCCAGTTATACCCATTACTGTGTTTTTTTTATATTAGGGTTATTAGTGTCAGGAGTCATTCAGAATCAGAAAATATAACAATATATATATGCACGTGAATAAGGTACTACAATATTTTCTGCAAAGTATTAGCACAAGAAAATGACCAAGTAAGTAAGATATATAGTAAGTATCTAAGCAAATAAGTCGTTTCAGCATTTTAATGCTATTTATTGAGCACGTTAAGGGCCAATAAAGGTCTTTGTCTTCTGTGTAAATTGTGCCCCACGTTACATTATTGTACAGTATATATTCAAATTAGAATAACTGATGCTTCTATGTGCACGTGTATCTCTTGAAGGTTTCTTGTTTACGAGCAGCACTGAATGCATCTTGCCCCGCTCCGCCCTGATAGATAAAGAATTGGCCCAGTCTGGATTTTAACATCGCCCTGTAAAACAGCTTCTTATAATTTAGCAAACAGCGAGCATGTGTAAAAACACGGCCAGATTATAAATAAATAAATCATTAAATAAAATCTTGAAATTCTAAGAGAATTAATTTGACCGCAAAATTGGGTCACATAAGCCCCACTGTCAATGGCTTGGCTGTAATAAATATGAAAACATGCACAGTAAGGGCTGACTTTAAAGCTGCGGGAGCCTGGTCCAAACAAAAAACAAAACAAAACCACATCTCTGTACTAGTGAGCTGCTAACAGCTCCACCTGGTGGAAGATCTGAAACTTGCTGAATGTCAGTCGAACAAGTCGAGCTGTCTGCCATCTCAGAATGAAAAATATTTGTGTAACCACTAATTTACAAGGCTAGGAACATGCCCACAAAAAATCTAAAATCATTACTCCGACACACTCATGGTCGACCTACAAAGGTGCTTTCACTGACCTGTCTGATCCTCTTAGTGGGATCAGACAGGTCAGTGAAAGCACCTGTTAAGTTGGGAGATGTTACAGCTTTGGAGTTAGGAGCCGACACACTGAACATCACAAGCACCCAAAAATATAAATTTAATAGTAGTTTATATCACCTTGGACATGATCCATACAGGGTTTCTTTATAGGCTTGCAAGTATTATCATTGGTCCTAAAGGTTTAACACTTGGAGATAAACATTAAAATTATAAACTGTGCACACAGTTTAGTTTTTGCATATGAATACTGTCAAAAGTAAACATTTCAATGGCTTCAGTATTTTCTTTCCCCAACTTATTAACTGTTGTGTAGAGCTACATTGTTTGGATTACTGTTTTTTACTGTAAAGATTTTGTAGTCGAGTTGTTAATTGAAAGTCAATACTGTACTGAAATTAACCACCACCAGTAGCCTGCTGGTCTGTACAGCAAATTAACTGTGTGCACAGCTTAAATGCTCAGTTTTCACTTTTCAAAAGTAGGCATAAAATGTATGCAGAACAGTACAAAGCAGAATGATGTTTAGTTGTATGCCCCTGTGAGGAAATAACATGTATTTCCGTTCTCTTTAAAATGTACTAAATGTCAGATTTTATTGTAAAATATAAAAATGAAATGTTCCTACTTTTTCTAGTTTCAGGACACAAAAAAAAGAATCTGGAATTCAATCTGAAAATTTTGTCCTTTTTTGGACTTTTATTTAGAAATTTCTCAATCCCAAATTTCAATGGGTACAAGGAAATGACAAGGCTGTGAATCACCATGGCAACAGTGTGAATTCCCAAATACCCACCGTACTGAGACATGACAGCTGGTCTAAGAGCTTTTCATTTCCTTTCAGAGACAGTCAGTTTTCTGGAATATAAGGCCGCCAATGTTTCTCTCCCTCTGAAACATCAGGTTTGTTTTGTTTGTTTTTTCCTTCAATTGATGTAAAGTCTCTTGGAAGTAGTTTTCCATGTTGCATTTCACTTTTATACAGAAACACAAAAATAACCAGCTAAATTACAAATAGGACAAGGCAAAATAGTCCGTTTATATGTCATGATTCACCTGTCCCTCTCTGTGTAGCCTCTGTATTCAATCCTCCCCTCCAGTTTGAAGTTACTCCAAAACGGCCAGACGTCTGACGCAGTTCAGTGACCGACCTATGCAGTCTCTCAGCTCGTCATCCTCCTCCTCACTTGAACATCTGCAATGTTCTTCATCCCATCACACGTATGAAGAAACAGGGGAGTTATGGGTAAGTGCATCTCTTCCCACCCCATTCCCTTCCTCAGTCATCCCAAGTTTTCTTTTTGCTATGTTGTAAATTCACCATAAGAGCATAAGTGATGGGGCAATAGAAGACCATTTCGGGGTGTCGTAGATGGAAGAAGATGATGATGATGATGTGCTGCAGCGGCAGGCAGCGGTGACAAGGCTAGAGGCCTATAGACTGCAGGGTTTGTCTCTCAGCGTTGTTGAGGTGGCCGGAGAACATGCTGTAACACGGCTGCTGGGCAAACTGTGTCAGGAAATCCGTCAGGTACGCCTGAGGAGAAGAAAGGTGATACAGTGTGGGTCAAATATGATGTAAAAACATTTATAATCAATAAGAGCACAGAGAGAGAGCTGAACAGTGATAAGATTGGAAAAGGTATAATTTCAGATTTACTAAATTGAGGAGAAAGGGTTCCTAATACACAGGTTAGGATGATCGTCCTCATCAGAAGAATATAAAGAAAATAAAACCAAACAGTACAAAAAGCAACAGTCTGAATTCAGAGTAGTTAAGAACAGTAGTCTCCCCAAATCCTCAAATCATGGGAAAAAAAAAAAAAAAAAAAGTCCACAGCTCCAGGCGATGGAGCACCTCTGAACTCAGTAACCTGCCTTGTTGTCAGACAAATGATTTTAAAAAGCTGTAAAGTTAAATGTTTGGAAACGTTACCTGCAGATCAATCTGATAAATGGGGTCTTTCAAGGCATCAGGATCATCTTCCTCCTCATCCTCGTAATAATCATCATCTGTCAAAAAAACAAATGCAGAGAAAAACTTCACTTTGTTTGTCGGAACAAATTCAGATTCTCCACCAAGAAAGAATTGTATACTGGTCAATAAAGACAATAAAGACAATATACAGGAATAACTGAGACACTCAGGAGATACTAGTACCGTATTTGTTGGAGGCGATGAGATCAGAGAGCAGCTGCCCTGCCAGCCCTTCATCCTCCTCATCATCCTCCTCCCCCTCGTCCTCCTCGTGGTCCTCCCACATACCAGTGGAGTCTGAGAAGAACAAACAACAGCTGCTTACTGAAATGTCTGCAGAGTCTTTATCTTCAGTTTACAGCCATTTCAAGTTAAAACATAACAAGTCTGCAGTCTTTCAGCAGGTCAGCGGTCATAATACCACACAGTTCAACACATCCCACCAAAGAGCTTGAACAGCAAACAGTCGTGATACTCTATGAAGCTTCTCCATCATCTTAAGCAGTCAGGATGGGTCCGTAGGGGAACAACTCTTCTTCTGCGGTGTATATGTCGTAAGACTGCGATGCAAATGTACCACTGACAAACTGTCGCCACCATTATCAGGAATAAAATTTCAAATATGAACCTTTTTTTTAAGAATTCCTACACCACACAACTAAAGAGAATACACACTAAAAACAACCATTTTAGAATTTATGTGACTGTGTCCTAAACAAACTTTGATAAAACCAACAGGGACACAAAGGGGTGCAGATGTTTCCAGAACTGTGCTGCTAAAGGAAAAAGAAACAGCTTCATGGAAGTGCTGGATACAAGACAGACATTGTAATGTGTTTACTATCAGACAGGAACTGTATGAATGAGTGGCACAAAACATCTGTCTTTTGTGTCAAGTAGTTTGCTGGCAGAAGAATTGTATGTACTGCTGGTATTAATAATAGAGAGTGAGATGCAGCTGTCAGAAAGTTTGTGCTCAAATGTTTGACAGAAAAATGAAAAAATTAAAGCAGATCGTATGTTTTTTTTGGTCAATTTATAGTTGGTTAAAACGGAAATGAATTAAATTAATCATGATGGCCAGGTTGCACTGAAAATACAATATAAGGCACTTGCGTAACACATTCTTAAAATCTTTACATATAAGATCAAAAATGCAACAACAGGTAAAAGACTCTGAGGGCACTATTGGTTAAAGTGTATTGTGCTAGAATGAACTGATAACTGTGTCAATTTGACTAAAAACCCCAAAACAGATTCATTAATCTGAGGCTCGGAGAATCAGAGGTTTGGTTTTATTATAACTGTCTCTCAAAAGATTCAGTGCTCTCAACACCTTTTCTGCAAAAACAATCAGCTGAATGAGTGCAGCGGGAGAATTATTTGCACTCACCTTGGCTCCAGTCTGCTGGGTTCGCCCTGCTGGCATTTGCCTCCACTACAGTCGACAACTCATTGATGATCAATTTAAAGACCTTCACTAACAAAGGAATGTTTGTCCAACGCTCTGGGTCTGTTGAGGCGGGAAAAAGTTAGTCAGGAGCATAAAAACCGAGATTACATTGTTGTGTTAACCTCCCCATGGGGAACCTTCTAATAATCAAACATTGACACATTCAGCCATCTCTTAACTAATAAAACAACAACAACAAACAAACAAAAAAAATCGTCGTCTTACTCTTGGCAGATTTGGAGCGTGTGCGGATGCCGTCATCAGGACTGAATATCTCTTCTCCTTTCACTACGATGTCTTGGAGACGTTTGTCATCAGCGTTGAGACCGTGTTGCAGCAGCTTGCAGAGTGCCACCGTGCTGAAGGAAAAGAAAAACAAAACACAGATTAATATTATAACATCAACCTCGCATTTATAAATGTCTGCACTAGGATGTGCATTAAGACTCCCGCCGGCCTAGTCTGCCGAGTACCTGTCAAGGTATTCAGAGGCTTATTCAGATATATCACATGATTCTTGTAGACTTTTTAAATGGTGTTTGACTGCATAATCCAATGGTTGTAGTAACACGGTTTTTTGAATGGCTTTTAGGTCCTTTTGGCTGGAGGTGAAAGTCAGATATTGCTACATTGGTTTTTAGGGGAATTTAATGTCAAACTGTTGGATAAAACGATTCATAAAATAAGTTGTCTGACCTGACTTTACCCTCGTACTGTCCATAGAAAAGGTGTTGCCGGCTCATCCACTCGGTCATGACAAACTCCAGGGCTGGTTTCCCTGTTGGTCCTGGCAGACTGCACAAGAACTCCAGCAGAGGATCCAGCTGAGAGTGAACCAGGTGGGCAAACACCATGATCAGAGACTGCAGAGGAAGATGAAGAGAAAGGAGGAGATTAAAGCTAAACTAAACAAGCTCAACTCTGGTTAGCAGGTCTATGATGCAGTTTGTGTCCCATCCACACTGCCATCTTTCCTCCCTACCTGCATGACGCTCAGAGTCTCGGCTTGCTGCATCTTGCTCAGAATCGCTCGGAGGATCTGGTCCAGCTGTTCCCCGAGCTGAGTTCCCGCTCGTGAGATCAGAGTGGACACCAACCTGCCTACGAAGGCAGCTGTGAACTCGGAGGTCCGAGGGTCTAGCAGCTGGTTGACCACCTGCATGACGTACCAGAGGCCGCTATTCCCCTGCTCATCCCTCCACTGGGCGATCTGCTCGAGGGCGACGGAGACGTAGGCACGCAGACACTCACCGCCATTCTGGACAGAGGAGGGGAGGGACAGACGAGTAAAAGCTTTCTATTCAGCTCAAATCCTGTATTTATTCTTACATGGGAAATTCATGGCTTGAGAATTCAGCTGATGTCTAGATGAGATGCGAACAAAGAGAAGTTAAATTTGTTTTGTTTACCTGCATTATAGTGTTGTCATCAGTGCGCAAGGTGCACTGTGCCACCACAGGAAACGCCTGGCATACCAACATCTCTGACAGAGGAGGTTTGGTGTTTCGGACGACTGTAGTCAGGATGTCTATGGACGTCTGTGGAGACAAAAGCAGGAGGGAGATGAACAAAAACAATCTGTGTGTCTAAATAATGATTCAGACATGGTCCTCTAACACTCTCTAAAAATGGTTTTGGCTGGAGAAAGACAACAAGGAGTGTTACTTATTCTGAGGATAAGGAAAAAAAAAAAAAAAAAAAAAAAAAAAAACAACACACACGTTGGTGAAAAGGATACTAAGATTGGACTGATCTGATTTTGTTGTGCCAGTTCCTGTGCTGACTATCTTCAGTGGGCATGGTTGGAGAAGCCCTGCACTCAGTGTTTTAGCTATAATTGTTACAAAAGATAAAAATTAGTCTTCTTATGTACATGTTTGTTGTGTTTCAATGTGTTTTTTTTCTTTACTTTGTTATGGATATACTTGGGTCAAAGAGAAAGAGTCTGACCTAATGCTGTGCCTGAACAGAAAATCAGAAGGTTCAAAAAGAGAATCATTCAAAACCAAGTTTTTTTAGGACCAGCAGAGTGACTGATTTCATGATCCTTGGGCCTCACAGCAGCACAACAAACACAGGCATGTTATCGTGCCACCGATTCCTCTGGAAAGTTTTTTTTTTGTTTTTTTTTTAAATAAATCTGTGTCTCTTAGTAGCACCGTCTACTTACAGCACAGAGCCCAGAGGGGATCTTGTCAGGGGGAGCCTGCATGATGCTGACCAGTGTGGGGATCAGACGCATCTGCATGGGGCCCTGACAGCCTTCAATCTGTGCAAGTTCCTTGAAGATGTCCTGAGCGAGAGACGCCACCACAGGGTCTGAGGAGACAGGATGTAAAGAAAAGGTAAGTGATCAGGTCTATGTGTCACTCACTTATGTGTCAGCACTCCGTGACTGTTGTCTGAAAAACTTTTTAACTTTTAATTTGTGCCAAGTAACAACATTTAACTTGTAAATGGACTTCATAAGAGAAAAGGGTTGCTAGTGTAAAAAGTATGATAGAGACGACATAATGCGAGGAGCTGCATCAGTACCATTGTTATATTTAAGGAAAATAGCGATGGTGAGGGGGCAGATCTTATTCTCAGCGCTGGTCGTGAAGGCCGGGTCGACCGTGCAGACGATGCACAGGGTCTCCATGACGAGCGTGAGCACCTCTGAGCTAAACTGGGCGGCCAGCTGTACCAGTCCCTCAAGGATGCTGGGGAGGAACGGCTGAAGGACATGTGTGCTCTCTGACAGCTTCAGCTGATCACAGTATCTGGAGAATGTACAAAGAACACCCATCAAACATTTAATTATTTTCATAATTACTGGAAATTTTAGAAGATTTGTGAGGAATTTTATTGGCAATTATTTTATATCTGATGCTGCTCAGTTATGTTTAGAGTTGATGTTATAATGTTTAAAATCTCTTTTATAAAATGAAGCAATGGTTACTTTGTGTAAACTTGCATTTTGAAGCCAGGAGTTTGGCATTTCGACGTCACTATGTTTGTTGTTTGGGGTGAAAAGTGACCATTTGGATATAAAGGGAGGAGTGAGGAGGCGGGTCTAATTCCTGAACCTGAGGGCACTGCCCAATGTGTATGAGACTCGTGTTGTTCTCATTGGAGATCAGGCTTGCCAATCAAACTAACCACACCCCTAAATATTCCTCTATTTGAATCCTAATATCTTTTTATGAATTTCTTCTCAGATGGATCACCAGATCACTGAGAAGAGGAGCTGACTGTAGCTAATGACATGAGAAGGATATGTGGAAACAATTTATTGACTATTTCATGATTTGAACTTGAACTTTGAACTGAAGTTGATTGGAGCTTTTTGGAGCCAGACTCTGGTGGTCATCAGTGGTATTGCACATTTTTGCGCTAGCACACTGGCCTAATTTTTTAGACCTGGTTGCTTTGTTTCTATATACAGCTCATGACAACAACATACAAACCAGACTCATTGTTTCTGTTTTCTTGCTTTGTGTGAAGCTCAGCAAAGTGACAGCTGAATCCAACTTCACTCACAGGAGGAGTTCTGATCTTTTCAAGACCATAAATAAATCCGTTCCACAAATATCATGTAGTGTGTTATTTTGCTAATAGCGTATGGCTACACCAGAAAAAAAAACTGTATTTGGCCAGAGAAATTATGTCATCTTGTTCAATTTAAAATTTTCTTCCAATATCACGATTTTTAAGGATATTAATAGTTTCTAATAGTTTAAATTAAATACCTAGTTTGGACATATATGTTGATGCCGACTGTGTTAGACCTCAGCCCTAATACAAGGATTCTTGTAAAAAGTTTAAAATCATTAAAAACACAGCCAGCTCACCCCCAGATGGCCCTGACCGCAGAGATGCGGACGGAGGGCGGTTGGCTGTCGTGGAGGCCGCTGACGGTGGCCTGGAGGAACTGCTGGATGAGCTCAGGAGACATGGCTGCTGTGAAACGACTGGCCGCCCACAGAGCTCGGCCGAGGAGGAAAGGAGACGCCGCTGAGAAAGAGAAAACATAAACAGGAAACAGTGAATAATATGATCAGAGTGAAAGTCTTTTACGCCCCTACAACATGTCTGTGAAGTTTCTTGGTGAAACTCCACTTTGATCCTGTATTTTAGTCTCCCTCAAAAACACTCTGTATCAGCTCTGCTAAGAACAGGCTGTTTTCCACTGCCTGTGGCTTTAATGCTTCCCTCCACTGCTGTTCACTGACAGCTCCGTCTGCCACTTTCTACGTAACGATGTTGTCGCTCTAACCAGGCAACCAGCGCAACGTGATGAATCAAAAATGCTATGAACACATTCATCTGTTGCTGTGAGGCTGGCAGCCTGTGTAACAAAATGTGTGGGGTTTTTTTATGACCAAAAACCAAACAGTTGTAACTTTTTCGTGCACTCGTGTCGCGGCCAAACTTCTCTTGCAACGGAGAAATTCAAGATGGCGGATCCTACAAAACCTTTTGTAGGATACAGCACTGTGGGTGGGACCACGTGGGGACCTCAGCACCTCAGCAGGGGTTGGCTAAGGCAGTGTCTGATATACTGTTATGTCACAATATATCATAATCCAGATTGTTTTACCCCAGGTATTTCTCTTCAAGCAGCTCATGCAACGATGAGGTGGTTTTAAAATCTCACAGTCAGTGGATTTGGACGCAAGTTAACTACCAAACAACACATGTAAAAGACTTTAAAAAGTGGGTTTTCCACAATATGTCTCCTTTAAGACTCACCTGCCAGGTTGAGATCAGCCAGGATAACACTGGCCAGAAAACCGTGCATGTCAAACTGGATACGACCGTTCTTCACATTCTCTGTGATGATGGTCTTGACTGAGCCGAGGGCCAACATACAGGCCTCGTGGATCTTCCACCTGGGAGGAAAAAAAACATGATATTGAGAGTTTCTTCGTTTTACCCTTCATCATAATGTGTGTATTTTAAATAAGGCCCTGTTCAGACTAGGCTGCTCACATCAGGTAACTGGGTTAACTGGATGGCCAAAATGAAACAATGTTGTTCATGAATTACAAATTAGTGCAGGACAAGGCAAAGGAGCCTAAACACAAGAAGAGCTGTTTCTTTCTGTCACATCCTCATCAGGACCTGTTAGTATTTATTCACACTAGAACAAGTATGTGGTCACATGCATACCAAACTACCTCCACATGTGGTTTGAGTGAGCAGATCTCAGCATGTTTGGTGGTCGTTCACTCGCTGTCTACTTTGGACCTCATAACCCAAGACAGATGTAAGCAGCCAAGTCTGACCAGAGTCTAAATTACAGTCAAATGTCTTCAAATCCACAAAATCAGAATAAAAAGTATGTGTGCGAGTCTCTCCTCACCAGTGCTCATTGCCACTGTTTTTGGCCTGCTCTGCCTCCTGGAGGTGCCTGGTCGCTGCTGCTGCCAGTGCTGCTGCACTCTCATTCTGAAACTCTGCAGCAACAGCCTGCAGCCAGAGGTCAAAGGTCACCATCACTCTACACTTTCTCAGGATGGACCAGTGTCTAAAAAATGTGAGCTGATGGGTAAATTAGGTGCCAAAAACACAACAAACTTCCTAAAATGACACATAAGTCACCAGTTGTTTCCAAACACTACAATATTGTTCCCAAGCTGCCTAAGGTGTCTGTGGATGCTGTGTGTGTAGGAGAAGAAAGGTCAGTTCCACCATCTCTCTCAAACCGACTTCACAGTCACAGCCACTTGCGCCTGCGGGCGTGCTCCAATCATACTTCATGTTTGCAGCTTGCTGGTGCACTTGTCAGATGCGCATGCACACTAGTGACTTGAAATTTACTACCGCCAATACAGCAGGGGGTGGAGTAGAGCTTTAGGTTTTGTTTGTTTGTGAGCCACCAAGAAACAAGAGAACACTTTCACATTCAAATAGTTTCTGTAAGAACAAGGAAGCAGAAAAGAAAAAGATGGCGACCCCACGACAATGAGAAGATGAGCAATGTTGCTTGGCGATTTTGGCAGAAGAGTGTGACAGGAAGAGCAAGAAAATGCAAAAGAAAATACAGCGTCTGGTGCAAGCGTAGTACAGTTAACTTGTATTGATTTTCACACGTGCACAGTTGCTTGCGCCCTCCGCGCCCAGGCGACACAGTCACATTTTCTGAGCAGCACGCGGTCAGCTCCACGCCTGTCTGCTCGAGCGCTAGCTGACATGTTGGATGATGAGATTTACGTCACGCAGACCCTTGTGCACATGCGGACACAGAAAGTATGAATGGACCTTAAGTGTATGTGTGGCCATTAAATACCCCAGACCTGACCACACATCCCTCGAGCTGCGCTGTGACACTTTAAGACATTATGTGTTTATTCATTTAAAAAAGTTGTGAATAAACAGTTGTGTGTCTTTATCTCACCAGCAGCAGGTCCTGAGCAGAAATCCTGACAGAGTAAGAGAAGGTGTCATCATCTTCATCCTCTACAAACTGCTGGGGGTTCGCTGTCCAAACTTTGATCTAATGACACATCACAGCAAACATCAGGCTCCATTCATCGCTAAAAATATTTATCCATCCTTTACAGTTTTTCAGATTTCATCTATTTCTGACACTTTTTTGTCGTGATTTCTCACCTGGTCCTCAGTGATCTGCATGTACAGGATGATGTAGTAGATGAGTTCGGGCAGCGCTTTCTTCACTGTGCTCTTTAACTTGTTGTTCTCCAGCAGCGTGTGGACGAACTCAAAGATGCTGAACACCAGATTCTCAAAGCCCAAAACCTCACCTGAAAAAAATAAGACACCACCAGAAACAATAATACATACATAAACAATCTCAGACCACAACCTCTGATGTCAAATATGAAGATGTTTATTCTGCTTACCGTCTGAATCTACTGGGTCATCCACTTCCTCCGTGTAGTTGACCTCTGTTCTGACATAGGTGAACATGTGGTTAAGAAATAACACACTGAGAAAACTTTTATCTTTGAGTCTGTACATAAATATTATGTTTCTAATATTAAGAATGACATTAATAAAACAAAATGTGCATACATATTTGGGAAGTACAACAACTGTATGCATAAAATACAATCATTTTTACAACATTACACTTTTCTAAACAGGTGAAAACATCATGATCCTGCCGTGGATACACACAACACCACAGTAAGTGGTCATGTCACTGAAGAAGCTCCCAGTAAATCATGTTCTTTCACATCAGAACTTACTCACACCTGGAGAGCAGCGATTATCTCAGCAAAGAAACAAGCTGATAAATACACAGCTTGTACTGTGAAGGATATAAAGCTGCACTTTCAGTCAGAGTATTCCACACGATGGGTAATATTTGCTGCATGGAGGACACCATGGGTTTGGGAAAGTTCTTTACCAGTGCTGTTACTGCCTGTGGAGAAAGAAGAAGAGACAGATTTACACTTCAACTCTTACAGCGATCAATTAAAGTATGTCTTATAATTTAAGACATTTGAATGTGGTGCTAAGCTACTACTCTGACTCTTGTTTCCTTAGAGCCTCTCACCTTGAGGACTTCCATCTTGAGGCCACTATCAGACGAGGGTCCATCAGGCATCTGCAGGGCCTGCACAAATGCTTCTGTGAACTGCTGCACCACTGGGAAGATCAATGCTTTGGCTGCTCCCTGTAAACATACAATTCTTCATTCATTTCTCATTTTTCTTTATAAGGCAATAAGATGAAAATTTCACCAAAAGAAAAAAAAAAAAAAAAAAAAAAAATCGATTAAAAAAAATGTATAAAGTGGTTATAAATAATAATATCTGAAAACAAAACCACCATATCCCTTGCTTGAGTTGAGCCTCACCTTTTCAAGCTGTTCGATTGCACAGATGAGGTTGGCACAGGTGGTGAATATCTCCACTGCTCTGGAGCGAGTACGAATACTGTAAACCTGCAACAGTTAAAGAACATCAGATCTTAATGTCGGACAAATACAGCGTAAAATAATTACTGCCAGTAACAGAAAATAGTACAGTTCCCACAGACAAAATGTGTGCATTCAGCGAAAATATAAAATATGCTGATTTATTCTTCTTTAGCAGAAACTGTGAAACATTTGCCACTATTTCTAATTTTTCATAATAGGTTTTAAGTTTGATTGTTTAAACTGAGATGAAACGTGGCTTCACGCTGCATCTGAATGCTGCTGAGATGAAGCAGCATCTTGGACTGAGCGCGAGAACACAGATGGCACAACTTTTCAAAAATAAATAAACAATAAAAATCACTCTGTGCTCCATGTATCATCACTTTTTGTTTAAAGCTGTGAAGCACTGTACTGTGCCAAAATACAGTGTAATACCTCTGTTTATCCTGAGAGATAAGAGCTGTAGCTGTACCTCTGCCATGGTAAAGATCTTGTACATCTCAGGGAGGATGACTGGAGCCACCAGCGGCATCTGTGTATCTGTCACCTCTCGAGTAAACTCTGGACGCAACAGGTTGTTAAATGAAAAAAAAGACATTGAAAACAAGAGAAGAACAATTTTACTGAAGTGTTTGTCACTTTAGAATCAGAATAAACAGAGGATGACACAAGTAAAAAGAGATAAAGGAGTGACACATGCACTTGTCAAAAATGAGTATTACTGACTACCGATGCAATATTACAGCTTCTTTACGGTGCCTGACTAATGTGATCAGATGGTATAAACCCTTCCCAGATATACTGGTATCAGCATGTATGTTTTCCAATATGAAAAACTTTTGTTTACTACATGTAAAGCAAAAAACAATGTTACTACTTTATTTCCCTCTGAAATGTAGTCGAATCATAGTGGAAGTCATGTACTTTTTAATTTTGGTAATTTTATTTTTTTTAAGAGCTATAGTTCATCACTATGTGGTCAGTTAGAATAAAATGCTCTCTAAATTTTAAATGCTCAGTAAAATACTCTGTCCTCTATTATCTATGAATGGGCAGTAAGGTGTGAGACAACTTATCCAAAGATGCTGTTGTAGTTGTCTGCAGTGTTTAATAATGTTTAATTTTTTTTTTTTTAAATAAATAAGAATAAGAAAGTAGCGTTCTCAGTCCTTGGTGCAAAGTTGGTGAATACACAGAAAAAGTTTGTTGCCATTCTACCTGCTCTCTTATCAGTTACCAGTGAAAATCCAGCTCTAAAAATAGGTATCAGTCTCAAATCCCTGTGGAACTGATAAGGATCATTCTTCTATAGGCAAGGACACAAACTCCACAGCTGTAAGCACACATGTAAATACACCGGCACTGTTTTTAGGCTGTGCTAATAATTATGCAGCAGTAGAAAGTTGTGAAAATTTGTTTTTAATACCAACACTGCTTCTACCCTCAGAACAGCATCACCACAGAATCCTAAAAAATACCATTCTAATAATGTAGGTGAAGTGCACCCATTTGTATACACGTGGCTTATTATTATTATCATCGTGGTCATACCTGTGAGGACCCTCATGGCCCCGTGCACAGCGTTGACATCTCCGCTGACCAGCATCTCCATCAGGAGGGTGAAGAGCTGCGGCCACGCCTCAGGCCAGTCCCAGTGCGCGATGGCTGACACGGCGTATGCAACACTGGAGCGAACTTTGCTGATCGACTCCCGCAAACCACTCGGCAGCAGCTCCCTGATAGCAGCTTTCGCCTGGAGGGGGGATGACAGGAGTGTGATAACATGTGGCCTCCATTCTTCAGTGGTCAAATTAAAACTGTGAGCAAGAACGAGCTGGAAACATGAAACCTCTGCTACTGGGAGACAAAGAAACACACAGTTGATTTAGAAAGTGTTTTGAAATGGTTGAAATAATTTTATACTCTTACCTGTGGTTTAGCTAAGAGTTTTGAATTGTGTTTTGAATCTCTTAGCTTTATTGTGTTTGTTTGGTGTATTGCTGCCTTGTGAAGAAAACACTATAACATGAATTTTGAAAAGTACTCGACATCTTAAACCACAGGTGTGTCTAAAATATGGGCTCCAATCAAGTCAGACACATTTCAAGAATAATTCAAAGAAAAAACAGATCCACCTGACTGATTTTTTAGTAATGTGTAAAATAGAGTTTAACCTGCTGCCACACGGCGTCTTACTGAATTGAAGGATGAATGTGTTACTAGGTGTAGATAGGTAAAAAATGGGACAGTTGTGCAAAAAGAGAAGGGCCATGAGCTCTTTTTCAAGGAAAAAATGGTGTATACCTGATCTGTAGTTTCAGGGGGCCTGAATTTCTCTGACTGGGAACACCAGTGAGTCTCCACATACTGCTTCAGGATGACCGATGCTAACTGCAAACACACACAACCAGACAGCTTCATGTGAGTGAAGTGACAGAGTAAATCAGCAGCATTACAAAAAACATTGATGCTCACCTGACGGATGGCGAGTGCTCCCTGAGGGTCAACTGTGAGCTCTGCCAAATGGACGCCAAACTCTACACCGGGAACACACGAGCAATGGAGGACAGAATGTAAATAAAGGAAAAAAACAAAACTCGCATGACACAAGAGCAGGATCAGAGGAGGGCTGATGACAATATGATATCAGATATGATGAAGTTAGGTCATATTTTCATCTGCAAAAATTCAACCATCAGTGTCCACTCCATTCTGATGTTGTAAGCTAAAGTCAACTCTTATTTCTTAACTTCTTATTAGCGATTTGAAAGACATCTTAACACAATGTCATAATTAAGCAGATAATAAGCTTCTCAAAGAGGACTATTTAGGGACATGGCCAGTTTGATTAACAGGTGATTTGGAGGCTCATTCACCTATGAAATTCAGTCTCATACACATGCTGGGCAGTGTCCTCAAGTTTAAGGGTCAGACCCGCCCCCTCACTCGTCACGTCATATCCAAATATGGTCACTTCTAGCTTCCTCCTCTACTTCAAAAAAAGCAACATGGCAACATTCATATGGCAAACTCCTGTCTTCATAGTCCACAAACCAACAGGTGATGTCAAAGTAACTACATCCATCTCTTATATACAGTCTATGGTCCATCGTTCCATCCATCATGTGAAACATCCAAGTGTTGAGCAAACACTATGAAATAACACTGACTAGTTAAAGAGTAAAAACATTGTGCCAAACTAACAGATGACTGGTTTTGAACCTGGCGAGGCTGTGCACAATGCAGAGTGTGAGATAAACGCACAATTCAGGATCAGCATCCACCTCTGCTCGGCCTTTCTCACTGGGTTTTACCAAGAGTGACATCAGGCGCCAGAAGACAATGTTAATGCTGACAATCGTACAGAGCGGCTGCCTTAGAGAGGGGCCAGCGGAAAGGGTCAGCCTCGCTGCGACGCTGTGGCACAGGCGACAGACAGTGTGCACAATTAGCCTTTCACCAGCGGCACGAGGATCGCAGGACATTACAATGGACAGTCTAGTATAAGCCACAGACACTGGTTACTGTATCCATCTGTTTCATTTTAGTTCTTTCTCAAAATAAAAGACACTAGTGTTCCATCAGAAGGGGATGTTAGTAGGTGCTGTGCAAAACAGAGTGAAACATTACTGCTACTGCCTGCTGTACAGAGTGACATTTTACATTTTATTGGCACAACTAAGATCTGGATTAATAGCAGAGCAGCTCATAAATGTTAAATGTTAAAAAAACAAAACAAACAGAGCAGAGCAGGCTTCCAACCATGTCGTCATTCAGCCTCAAGCAGCCTAATATTATATTTGATCCATTAAGAAAAATAGAAATGCATAACAGTAAAAAAAAATAATATATTGTCAAAAGTATAACGGCCCTACAACCCTAAAAGCAGAACTTGTGTCACATCCTGTTAGCAGATGTCTACAAAGTTAATAAATGTTTAAATGTTTTAACTTCAGGACCTAAACCAAACTAAAGAGTTACTATAATTTCATATGACATGTGAAACTACACTGCGTTTTAGACTATTTCAGGCTTTGAATGATATGATTTCTCAGTGCTCACTTGCAAACATATTAGTTTTAATTGTGCTGTTTATTATTATTTTATTTAATGATGATGCATCTGAACCAGTGTTGCAGACACTGCACTTTCACCGTCACATTCTAATGTCTACAGATGGATGTATGAGGAGGTTGAAACATGATTCATAACACAGTGGACGAGTTGGTCCTCTTTGAGTCCTGATGATGAAGGAAGCTGGCAGCTTGTTCGGGCGGGATCCGCGGGACAGGGACCCCGTCTGTGAAGACTTCGCGGGAAATTCTGTCACTTGGGCATTGAGTTGTTGTCATGGCGACAGCGGAAATAAATTAATACACAAATTCGGGAATCAATTTTATGGGAATCCCGTATACCGTACAAACGGCCAGAGAGCCTGGATAACTGACGGGTGCTGTTGCTGTCAGACTCTGAAGTTGATGTTGCTCAATGTTGCCGCTCCAGAACAATGTTGTAATACGTCAACATTTCACCGCACATGGACAAGAACAACAAAACTTGACGTAACCAGCGTCATATTTCATTCTGGATGAGTAAGGCTCACCCTGCTGCTGAGGCCGGGGGTCCACACATTCTCCCATGTGCTTAACATCCATTAGGAGCTAGCTAACATATTACATGTGTAACACCGTTAGCTGCAACCTGCGCGAGCCCGTCAGTTTGAACCCAAAGAAAACGAAACCACCTATAACACACAGGCAAAAACTGCACTTTTCCCCCACTCGGTTTCAAACTAACCTAGTCATCAGTAACTTGTGAAAACATGGCCTATCGTTAGCTGCTGGGAGACAGGAGAGTGCCCCCTGCTAACACTTTTGACTGTTAGCTTAGTCAACATAAAGTTAGCAGGCAGCTGTCCGCATGCCGCTAGCAGCCATGCAGAGGGCCCGAGCCGTTGGTCAACCAGAACACCGGGTAGTCAGCCGTTGGGAACCCCGGTGAAGCAGCGTTTAGAAGCGGGATACCACCACTCACCCTCTGTCACTTCCAGCACTTTGATCTGCTCCTCCGCGGCGGCGCGCACTTCTTGAACCGGGGACAGGATGGCCGTCAGCGTCTCGATCAGAGCCTCCTTCAGTCCTTGCTGGACCGGGCCGACGGCCGAACCGGGGCGAGCATTATGGTGACCCGCCGCACTCATGCCTGCTGTGTATTCGCTCGCAGCCCGCTACAGTCAGACCACCACCACCACCCGGGGAGGAGCAGAGCTACAGACACACAGCCGAAGCGCGCCAATGCATGGAAACGTGGAGGCGGGGCTTCCGTGCAGGAAGCAAATTTTTTCGGGCCACGTGTTTT
>OOFC01014407.1:0-12443 GCA_900323345.1 Pseudochromis fuscus
GCCCCAAACAACGGGGGCGTAAACGCAACCGCAACTGCCGCCGCCACGCGCTGTACGTGGACTTCAGCGACGTAGGCTGGAATGACTGGATAGTGGCGCCTCCTGGTTACCAGGCCTATTACTGTCACGGGGAATGCCCTTTTCCTCTGGCAGATCATCTTAACTCAACCAACCACGCCATTGTTCAGACACTGGTGAACTCTGTGAACAACAACATTCCCAAGGCCTGCTGCGTGCCAACAGAGCTCAGCGCCATCTCCATGCTCTACCTAGACGAACACGACAAGGTGGTCCTAAAGAACTACCAGGAAATGGTAGTGGAGGGCTGCGGCTGCCGCTAACACACAAACTTAACAAAAACCTGGACTTGGACTGGCGACTTGAAAAAGCAACATGGACGCTATAACAAATCAGAAGGTCTTTACTCCCAAAAATGTTCACTTGGACCCTTATTTATAACTTTTATGAGGTGTATGTTTGTCTCACTTTTTTTTGACAATATGATCATATATTTTGACAAAATATATATATTTATATCTACATATTAAAAATAAATTGAGTCCTTATTTTAAACATAAAAAGCTGTACAACTTTTCATAATGTACATTAGATTGTATAAGTTTTTTTTATTGAGAAAATAGTAAAAACACTCTAAAAATTAAAGGTAATTTACTGGTAATATTTATTGCTTTGGTATTATATACAGAAAAGAAATAAAAACATGAACTTCTAATAACAATCATATCACGGGATGAGATGCACCCTTTGCAGAAATTAGTGCACTGTGTGGATTTGTCACAGCACTGATTATTTTAAAGGAATCAAATAATCAGAGTAATTGTACAGTGGCTTTAATTAACGAGTCTACGTTAATATTAATCTGATTATTGTGAGGCCCTTAAAACTCAAGCTTATGTAAAATATAAAAATAAAAAAATAAAAACAGAAAATCACTTTGTAAAGATCAGGCTGGTGAGGAATAAGAAATGGTTTAATTTCACTAAAAGAAAGCGACAAGCAGAGGAATCTCTCTGATGTTGTGCCTTTCAAAATAAAAGAATGTTTGGTTTATCAGCTTTGAATGATTCACGCTTCATCAAAGGAAGAGTGAAAAACAGGGAGATTATTAGACTGTACTTCTGCATTTTCTCAACAGTGTAGCATCATTTTTAATAACAGCGGCTCTCACGGGAGACATTTCAAAGCTTTGGGTTATTGTTCTCAAATTTCACTTTTCTGTCAATTAGGCTAACATGTGGTGGTCGGATACTCGCTAATCCAATTGCAGTTGGGGTGGGTTGTTCAGCCCGACTGTGTGAGACTGACTCTATTGTTCCTGACGTCCCCACATTGGGGGCATGATTGTGGCTGATGCGTCCTGCCCTCATACAAGGCGGCTGAGTCCTCAGAAGAATCAAAGGTTAGACGCTCTGTCTCCTGCCTTTGTCTTCGGCAGCTCATGCCGGCAGAGCAAAGACGCCTGTCTCCAACCTGTGCCCCATCACACAATAGGCTTCTACATCACTTATTTACAAGCTGACGGCTGGCCCAAATTATATGATAATGTTTAGAGAGAGCGACTCCTTTGAACTGCTGGGGGACGTTGGCTGTGCATTGTTTCTCAGCGAGTCCCCCTCCCCCTGTACATCATCGTGTCTCATGAACCACTGGACATTATTTAAATATAAAGAGGACAGTGTTATCGCCATCAAGTTTTTCTGCATAAATCCAATTTTAAAACATTTGGGTTCAGTCCAAACTAGAAAACAATCCTTACTGGTAAATAAAATTACGATGAGGAGTTTGTTAGTGAGTGTGTGCAGGCCCCCGGGCCCTCTAATTTGCCGCTGGACTTCTCTTTGATGCCTGCGTATCAGCATCAAAAAGGGGTAACTCCTAAAGGACGGGAAGACTGAAGAATTTCATTTTGAAGTGGCTAAAGGCAGAGACGAGGCTGCGGGAAGCCGGGAGCTACATGTATGTGTGTGTTCGGGAACGAAAGGAGGGTGACGGTACAATTACAACATTTCAACTGATCTTTCCCCCTTTGCGTTGAGATAGCATCAGACAGTTATGGTAATTGTCCTGCCTGTTCATTATCCGACTACCCCACTCAAAGAGAGGATGTATGTTTATTAAAAGGCACAGAGCAGGGAGGTTTATGTACGCTCCACACACCCAGCGAGCCTCACATTTACTCCACCACCAGCCGGCTTCAAGTCTTTGGAGTCTTTTGCAACATCAAACCTCGAGTCCCAGAAGCTTCACCGAGCAAAGAGTCCACGTCGCTCTTCAGATCTTCAGGAAATCGATAAACATGAGTGTGTCAGAGGGAAGGTAAGGGGGAGGGTTAGGGTCAATTACAGAAAGAGTCCTTAAAAAAGATTGAAGGCTTTGTCATTCCTATGTGACGTGCCACTCAGTCTCCTGTAAGTACTTGTTCTCACGCAATTACAGGTGAGTCATTATGCAGCAGGTCTATTGACACTGCTCGACTAATTGACTGGGTGAAGTCTTCAAAAAGCTTTTATTTGGACGTTCCACCGTAAAGTCAGCCGAGTATTTACAGACAGTAAACCTCCCCGCAGGAACAAAGGAAGATGATCCTGGTTTGCGTTGTTTTAGTGGAAGCACTTGGTACCTCCATCAGATTTATATCTGCTGGTGTTTGTGAGGTCGGTCTAAGAGCCGGGCTTTAAGGTAAGTCATGTGACTCCACTGAAGCAGTAAAAACAAGAAACATAATATTCATGAATGAAAGTTAGATTTTTACTTTATTGTACTTCAACAGCTTTATTATGCATTTTGCTGTAGCTCAAAATATTCAACAATTTACAGTTTTATGACTCATTTTTACACCATGTTGCCAGCTGGCTGAGAAATCTCTGGTGAATAACACATCACATTAAAAAATCCTAAACTGCTCCTTGAAGGTTTTAATTGAGAATTTAGTCAAAGGATGTTGGACTTTTAATTTCCTCCACCCTGTTTTACTTTGTTGCCTTTTGACTGATATTTTCAAAATAGCAGAAATAGAAAGTAAGTGGTAGGTACTACAATACTGTACGCATGTCATTTAGAAATTCAGCAATGTGATTGAGGGTCCACTAAATATGTTTTTTTATTATTGAGTAATAAATCTTCAATCAATTGCTGACCTCACACTTCCTCACTCTTACAGCTTAATTGCTATATTTGCTTTGTGATTAAATTGCTGGTATTGTCCAGCCGACAGTCTCAATATATTCAATTTTAAATTATCAATCAGAAAAAAGTTTTATATAAAGACCTCTTAAAGCTTCAATAACAACTCAAACCAATCACTTCACGATATATTTTAAAATTCCTCTTTTTCTCTGTTCACAAGCTCAAAACTGTTGAATTGTTTTATCCTCAAAGTCTAAATTGCAGCACAGGAGCTCATGTTGTCGTGTGAACAAGAAAAGAAAGTTTCATAAAAGTTATAAAATTATATTTGTGATTAAATTTAGGACTACAGCTGCTATAACTGACAAAATGAGTTCACTTTTCCTGCCAGAAGACTTTGCAAAATGATGCAAAACAAGGTTTAAAATAATAATTTGAATTAAGGTGTGATAGCAGAGGCTCATGAATTCAACTGTGACTTTGTATTTCACAATTATCCAACAACAGAAACCAAAGAATATGTAAAAGACCAAACACTCGTCTGTTCAGCTGAATTAAAACCAAGAGACAGAGCGAGAGACAATAGTAATACATCATTTTACTGATCAGAGTTTCGTCTTGGAAATATTCTGAAAGCTGCTCTTGACTTTTTCTAATATAATTTTTAAAAATGCTTGAACACCACAAACAGCATCAGAGGTTTGATCAGTGGAGATCTCAGTACAGGGTGAGGTACCGCCGGAAGTACAAATATTTTCTTTGTTATTTCTGAACAGCGATCCTCTCCAGTACAGCTGCTGATGGTCCACATACTGTGCTCCAGTCCTGAACTGGTTTGTATTTGCTCTCTTCTTCTATTCTCCTGAATCAGGAGGGGCTATCACGATGATAGCTCATGTCAGTGCTGCTCGAGGTCAGGGCCTCTTGTTTCACTCTCCCACTCATACATCCACACACACATGGGAACGCACACACATTTTTTCTTATACTCTTTTTCAGGGTATATCATTTTTACACAAAGACACACACATACACTCACACATTCAGGTTTGAAACCTTAGACCCTCGCCGCTGTCCATCTGTAGGGGTTATCTGTGTGACACCTCCTCTCACCCCCGTCTGTGACTCATCTCCACTCATCACACACACCTCTGCACCGGCACATGGCAGCCGGGGACGCTCCACGGTGCATTTAAGGGGATAAGGCTGTCATCGATGGAATACTTTGACCTCGGGGTCACCGGCGCAAACACACACACACACACATGCACAGTGCGTACAGTGCAGCAGGTAACAGTAGAGGAAGCTTTTTGTCTTTAGGGTTCAGACACAGGTGAATTCACCACAATGAAACAACCAAAATGAAATAAATAAAAAAGTTCAATTTTGACGGACAGTGATCGTACTCAGATTGAAATAAGAACAGAAACTATTTTATTTTGCATCATTTTGGGCGGATTGGCACAAAAAGTTAACATTTACCCACTAGAAATGGTAATTACCAAACACCCCCGTCGAAAATATGCAAATACCGTATTTTCCAGACTATTGAGCGCACCTGTCTATGAGCCGCTATTGAATTTATTTGAACAGTTTCATGTGGTCCACTCTGACCAGGTCTGATGTGGCGAGGCTAAATGTATCGGCGGCACGGAGCTTGCTAGCTTGTAAAAAGCTAACGATACTGAGCCACACCGGTGTTTAAGCAGCAGGGTTCAAAGCGTCGGAAAAAAGTAGCATCTTATAGTCTGGAAAATACGGTAATTCAACTTAAACAATAATAAAAATAACAGACAGTTGCACCCGTCCATCATTTTTACAGGTGGCAAAAAAACAAACCTCCGCTATCGTTGCTAGCCAAGTGATGCAAACTAAAAACACTGAGTGTGAGTGACAGTTGTTAAGGATTTTGTCATTCTCACCCCCTTTCAGCTTCTTTTAAAATACAGCATGTGTGTTTTCACCCCCTCGTGCACCTTTAAGTGTGTGTGCACTCACAAATTAGCGGTTGCTCGCTGCGTTCGGGCCGTTAACATGTTCGGTGTCTGTCAGTGGCGTTACAAGAAAAACAATGGAGCCCTCTCAAAGAAAGCTTAATAACAGTAATTGCCGCCTGTGTGATTAGAAAGAGTATCAGATATTTCCATCTTGACAACTGGTCCAAACAAAGCGTACAGGAACAGAGGGTCGGGGGCACGGAGAGAGTGTGTGTGTGTGTGTGTGCAGTGGGGGTTACACACTGACTGTGTGATTAAACCCCCTCAATAGTGGTTCCTCTCACCCTGCCTCCCCGCCTGGGAAGGGACCACAGTGGAAATTTCCACTTGTCGAAGAAACAACCTGCGGGTTTAAAATTTGGTGTCAAGTGCCAGTGTCGCTGTGTGGAGGGAATGCTTCTTTTGTGGGCGAGTCTCTGGTGTAATTTCGGGCAGGGCAGGGTGTCCCTGCAGTAGGCCTTTCTTCCTCGGGCCCTGTGCAGTTTCATTAGATACGGCTAATGAAAAGATGGCTGGCCCCACAGCCTGGCCCCCCGACGCTCCTCTGGCCTGTATTTAGAGCTCCTGCCTTGCATCTCCCACTGAACAGGTGTGCTGCCTGGCCCTGCAGCACTGCAGCAACTCACTGAAAACACTTTTCATCCTCATCTTCTCTTTAACGGGCCATACAGTGTAATTTTACAACATTTTGAACAAAGGCACTTATTTACCCATGAGCATATCATGGAGTAAATAATCATGGTTTATATATTTTACATGGATATTCTCACTTTTCTTGGTACAAACCACAACATACATTCATGTCGCCTTATGTGCACACTTTATTTGGGTTTATGGGTCATGTCGTGTCATTTTGGGTTTTTTATTTGGGCCTGCGCTGGGCTGGACGACAGGAAATAAGAGTAGCTCTTCAGTTTGTTTTGAAGTTATTTTGTATTATATTGTCGTTTATTGTTGTGATTGATGTTATTGTGGTTTTTATTTTATGACAGCTGCTGGATACTTTGAATTTTCCCCAAGGCAATGAATAAAGTCTATTCTATTCTATTCTATTCTATGTACAGTATTTTTGAGTCTTTTCTTGAAGCTTGCAGCTCTACTTTTTAGACATTTCAAAATATGAGATACCCCACTGATGTAAAACTGTCTTTGAGCTTCTATTTTTAATTACCGTATTTTCCGGACTATTGAGCACACCTGTCTATAAGCTGCTACTGAATTTATTCGAACAGTTTCATGTGGTCCACTCTGACCGGGTCTGATGTGATGAAGCTAAATGTATCGGCGGCACGGAGCTTGCTAGCTTGTAAAAAGCTAACAAGCTTCGTGCCGCCGATACATGAGCCACACTGGTGTTTATGCTCAGGGTTCAAAGCGTCGGAAAAAAGTAGCGGCTTATACTCTGGAAAATACGATAATTTGTTAAACATGTTCAGTTATCTGGATGGTTAACCACATCACCTGATAAAGATGCAAAGGGTAACTGTTTTTTTAATCAAATAAATGTGTTTTTGTTATTGTATTTACATCAAAAACTTGATTTTTGAATATATTTTCACTGAGGGTGTAAACACTGACAAGGCTGAGTTCACAGTCCAATAATAGTCTGAGCAAAATTTGAAATACATGGATGAAGATGATTCACAAGCTCCATTATATGAATATTTATTGCCCTGCAGACACTTTGTGTTTCTTGCCTCTGGTCAAAACAAGTGACAGCATAAAGTGCCACATATTCTTCCCACATCCATCTTTATTTATACATATGACAGGAAATTAAAGACAGTGAGTATCACTCAGTTCATCTGGCAAACTAAGAAATTGTAAAAAGCCTCCTGTAATTAGACGAAGCTGTTTATCCACAACTGCTCCATCTCATTCCCTATGAAACGCTAATTTTCCTTTCAGCGCGATAACAGTTGATATACAGTATGGTGTCATCTGGTGACGCTTCATTGTTTGGCTCAGGTTAGTTACAGAAGCCCATTGGGCTACTGGCAGCGTCTCTCTTTCAGGTGCATAAATATCTGAAAAGAGAAGTGGTGTTTGGCTGGAGCACGGCCCGAGTTAGATCTCAGTGTTTATTTGCTAACAGACTCCCTCTGTGTTCATACGCTGACCCTTTGTGTGGCTCTCTGAGAGGCAGGTGGATTGTGCTTCGGGCTTGCGGGCTACAGTTTGAAAGCAACAACGTGAAACTGGAGACGTAACGTGACCCCGAGGCAATTAGGCATACAATGAGGACGTTTTTTTCGCATTCGCCCCTTTTGTGTTGCTAAATACTATTTAAGAGCAAATAAAATGAGGGACCTTGGGAGTTTTGGCTGCGAGGCTAAAGGAAAAATGTACAAGCAAGTAGCAAATCAGCAACAGTTTAAGTTTTTGTTGCTCAGTAATAGCTGCTTGTTGAACATAATTTCGGGGGAGTTGCTCTGAAGTATGTCTCTGCTTTGAAGTTGCGCTACCTTGTTGTGCGTTTTTTAAATTTATTTTTCAAATCTAAGCAGAGAGGGGATTTGGATGAGGTGGTGAGGATGCAAATCTAATGGAGGGATTTTTCTCCATATTCAGAAACAAGGTGCAACCAGGGCCGGAGGCAAGAGACCCTGCAGCTCCCTCCTCCCTTCAGCTGCTATATACCCTTCCTTGAATGGAGTGTGTCTACCGGATCTGCCCAGGATGAAATGTCATATCTTAGACTGATCCTTATCTCTTAATCGCTTCCTTTGTCTCCCATGATTCCCCAGACCCTCCCTAACTTCCCTCCTCGGACACTGCTCTTTGATGTGTCAGCCACAGTTAGGGACGCTGGGGGTGGGATATTTCTGGTGTGTGTGGATGCATGTGTGTGTGTGTTTTTAAAGTGGCGGTGTGGTTCTGGTCTGAGCTAACAAAAGCCTCAAAGGTTATCAAGATGCTGTAGTGAGGGAGATGACTGGAAAGCGGTTGATGCTCAGCTCTCCTGTAGCTTTGAAAATCTAAATACAACATGATGACATCTCTTTGTGTGTGTGTGTTCCTGTATGTGTTTTTAAAAGTGTGTGTGTGTGACTTTACACTGAGTAAAATCCTAATCCGATGACACATCAGCCTCAGAAACTTTCTCTGTGGCTACCAGCAGATGTTTGCACGACTCAGACGGTTAAATGTGAAACTATTATTGAAAACATCACAGGAAGGATTTTTTTAAATGAATTTCCCATAAGGGCAAGAATAAAGTATCTTCTATTGTTTTCTAGAAATTACAAAGAATAGAAAGTAGCATCGATTGAGCGTATGAGTCATTTCAAAATCACCTTGTTAGTACAAGTGAGTCTGGGTTAGTTGTAAATTAGAAAGCACTCAGAGCACAAACCTCCATCAAGGTATAATCCAGGTCTTAAAATGTAAACATTGTGATACTGTGTGTGAAGAATTTAGATTTAGATTTATTTTATTGGTCCCCGAAGGGACACCATCGCACATCACATAACAAACAACCAGTGACAGCAACAAACAGAGACAAAGGCAAATCAGTGGCAGACAGTCAGATTAGCGAGACCTGCTGCTCAGGGTGGCTATAACTGCAGGGCCCTCCTAAACTTAATCGTTCTGTACCTGCTCCCTGATGGTAGTGGGATGATGTATTGGTGCAGTGGGTGGGTGATGTCTTGAACGAGTGATGAACCTGTTGTTGAGTTCTGTGAGGTTAGGTGTAGGGAGATTGATGATTGTAGCAGCTGTGTGTGTGTGTGTGATGTGTGTGAGTTTGGCCCGATTGGTTGCAGATAGTGAAAAAGCAAGTGGAACAGTACAGGAGTGTGGGTTGGATCAGGGGTGTCCAATCCTGGTCCTCGAGGGTCGTTATCCTGCATGTTTTAGATGTGTCCCTCTTCCAACACACCTGATTCAAATGATCATGATCGTTATCAGGCTTCTGCAGAGCTTGATGATGAGCTGATCATTTGAATCATAAATAAAAAATCATCAAGATCTGTTCAGTATAACATCGCTAAGAGATGGACAAAGGAACAAATGAATGCAGGTAAATATTACTACTCCCTTACCGCCATTCAAAATTGTTGTTGTGAGCTTGTTAGCATCCATCCAGCTAAAGCACCATCCGGCCTCACAGAGCTGTTGATTGTTCATTTCTCTGCAGAATAAGATCCCAGTCCACCTGCAGGTATGTTTGCTGACTTGCACTCAGACATAATCGACATCAGATTTTTATTTTTTTTACAGCAGTGAACTTGCGCAAACGCGTTCATCACCAGAGAAACTCATTTCAACCAAAACTACATTTGACAGGTCAGTGTTATTGTTCCTATTGTTATTGTTAGTCTTGAGTTAATACCACAGCTGTTCTCGCTGTAATGTCAGATGTGTTGACTGGGCTCATTAACTTCCACATAGTTTTTCACTGTATATTTGTGTTCTCTGGACAAGCGAGAGTTTTAAAGTTGAGATAAATACGACAAAACATTGTTCAGTCCTCCACAATGAAAACTGCTGTTAATCTAGCAAATCCAGCAGGTTTAATATTTTGCCCTCGCTGTGTGCTGTGTTCACTGTGCTGAGGAGTTTCCATATTTATGTGCGAGCTTAAATAATTCAACAAAAGAAAAACTAGATGGCTCGTGGTCTTATCTAACACACGTTGGACATGTTTGACCTCCCTACCTTCAGCTGACCTCAGCATTTACTGCACTAATGAACTTTCTCTGTTCATTAGCTGGTTGTAATAATTCACCAGTGAAAACTAAAGTGAAATTTAGAAGTTGGAAGCTGAGTATTTAAAACTCAGACAGATATCCTGAAGTTATGACTCAAAGTACAAAGACAGTACTGGACTAACTACATACTGGACTAATTTAACCCATTAAGACGGGATGTTTTTGTTCGATAAAATACTGGATAAAAACAACAAAATACTGAGTGAAAACAAGCAAATGTTGGGTAAAAACAACAAACTTTGGGTAAAAATGACAGAATACTGAGTAAAAACATTTTGGGTGAAAACGACATTTGGGTAAAATCAACACAAATTACTGCGTTGAACTAACCCAACATGTAGTTAGTCCAATATTGACTCAGTTCTGGGTTAAAACAACCCAATATTTTTTAGTGTGTAGCAATTTAACTTGAAAACAAACATAACTTATTATTTTTTTGTCTAATTTTGACATCTGACAGTTACAGGCACATGTTGGATCAATAAATATAACTAAATTAATCATTTAAACACAATTTTACAGGCCTGTGTTTTGCAGTTGCAGTATAGGGAGTAAGAGTCTCTGAGTATTTAGAATCATGTGCAGTTTACTGTAAAAATGTGCTCATCGTGAACAGTGTTTTATGCTGTTCCTGTAGGATTGCATCTCTTTCTCCTCCTATGTTATAATTGGTCAATGACGTACACCAAGATTGTAAATTTGTTTTTTAAAAAAAGTACTAAATATAAATAAATGTAAATTAAAAAGTAGTAGAATGAAAGACGAGCTAAGTCAAACTTTTTCTTAGGTTTGATATGAGGCGACTTGAGAGTAGCTGTTTGCCGTGTGAGGAAAGAGGTGACCTGTGAGGAAAAAGACAGCGGGTACTTGTTTAAAAAAGCTTGTATCATCTGGTGCATCTTCAAACTGATATATGCCGTCATATCTTTGAACATGTAACTGTGTACGGGTGGAAAATATATGTGTGTATCCCATCATAGCTCATTGTTGTCTGGTTTTGCCGATCCAACATCCGGAGGTTCATTCTTTGGTTCCTACAGGAATCTTGGGCTGAAGCCAGGGGTGATGGGGGCACATTGTCTGCACCCTCTGGTGGCAGGATGCAACAGCACAACCTGCCCTTTGTTTGAGAGTGTGTGTGTGTGCTGAAAGGGTGTTTGTGCGTCTGTGTGTTAATCTGGAGACAGTAACAGAACGTGCTTCCTCAGGTGAGAGCACAATGCTGTGTGTTTGTGTGGGGAGGCCACCCAGCATCAGCTGACAAAGATAGGAGAGCGGGCTTACAATTAGAGGTTTCTGCTTCAGCCAAGAGCAACATTATTCATTTTAGTGAAAGAGCGGGGCCCTCGCTGGGTCCTGAGCCACCTGCAGATGAAGGAGGGTGGAGGCGAGTGGAAAGTAGAGAGAAGAATAACAGCAATAGATGTCAGAGTGAAAATGTCACTGTAAGATTCATCAACATGTAATGCTGAGGCTATTATTATCACCTGGGGTGCAGCCTGCTGCTCATGGAGCCTGGATGGATTTGACAAACGGACCAGCTGCTGGTGTATCTGTGTGTATTTGCACATTCATGTCAGTGTAGAGAGAAAATGAGCCACTACTTCCCCCCAGATTTAGGTCTAAGCTTGAATGGATTCTGACACTCCCTCCTTTGTGAGTGATTGTCAGGAGTTTGTTTGTTGGTCTTGGCATGAACATACACAACTGCATACATTTAGCTGTGGACGTCGGGGCATTTAAAGTGAGATCATGAACATATGGTTTGAGCAGTAAACGCCTGCAGCCATGAGCCCTGGGGGACAGCCTGGCTGTGTAAGTGAATACTGATCGTATACTTCAGATATTATTACCTCAACCTGTGTGGAAAAAATGTGTTCATGAAGTACTTAAACCAGACCTGAGCTGGTGATGGACAAGCAAGCCAATCAACAACATGCAGTTGAATTTATTGTAGCTTTTGTTAAGATAGATAAATAAAGCTGTAGCTAAAAGAGGGAAACTTTTGATTCTTGTTTGAATGATCAAGAGGATTTTTTTTAAACTTTTGGCAAATGTAGACATAAAAGAAAAATTAGTAATTACTGAGTAACTGATGGCTCATTCACACTGGGACCTACTCGCTTCTCTTCGTTTCGGAAATGGCGCATTCACACGGGAAAAAAAGTACCGGGACCTTGGTACCTGGTACGACTTTTCGTACCTCCTCTCCTGCGGTTCCAAAAAAAGTACCTGGTCAGGTCGGAGCAGGTACTAAAATCTTATTGGTCGGAATCGTCACTGTGTCGTTGCGTCATCACTGCGCTGCATGTAATCTGTCCCCGCAAGCACGTCTTTTTTAAAATCTTTGCCGAACCGTGCAGACGTGTTTAAAATAACAACAAGAAGAGAAATGGCATCAGCTACTAGAAATCCTGCCCCGTGGACTCAGGACGAGGTGCAAACCTTTTACACATTAGTTGCAGGTGAGAACATTCAGCGGGAGCTGGACAGCGCGGTCCGAAATGAAAGGATTTACAACAACTCTCGGACCAGATGGCTGCACGTGGCTACCGCAGGACTTTGCAGCAGTGCAGGGAGAAAT
>OOFC01014409.1:0-21473 GCA_900323345.1 Pseudochromis fuscus
GCGTGGAGGTGGATCGCGGGCGCATCGCTGAGCCGGCTGTGTGTCGCCACTGCAACACCACCCACAGCCTGGCGCTCGTTCACAACCGCTCAGTCTTTTCAGACAAACAGATGGTGAGAGTTTGATGGGGGTTCATAACGGGGCAGATTGCTTACACCCAGTGACACCTAATGTCAGAAGATGTCAGGTGGTAATCAGGGAAGTGTTGCTGTTGAGGTCATGACATCTGTTTGTTTATTGATCCTCTTTTGCAATAGATCAAAATTCAGGAGTCTCCTGAAGACATGCCGGCCGGTCAGACACCTCACACAACTATTGTGTACGCTCACAATGATCTGGTTGATAAAGTGCAGCCAGGAGACAGAGTGAACATCACTGGTAAGATCTCCTACATCTCTGTACTGCTGGGAATGCAACCAAATTAATCAAAAGTGTTTTTTTTTATTGGAAAAAAATGTGAAAACTATCCATCTTGTGTAAAACAAAAGTAGAAATTCAACATAACTGAGAAGGTAGTACTCGATTTCTACAATTGGTTAATTATTGGTATAGGTATAGTTGCTGATTTTTTTTATTTTTATTGTTTTTTTGATTGAGTGATGAATCAGGAGTAATAAATACAGCAATATGCAGTAGTAAAAATAGTCTATAAGCATACACTCACATTTATACCACTTCCATCTGACCAAGAAACATTTTACAATATGTTTAAATACACAAAATGTGACAGTTTTCAGGTTTTAGAAGCAGAAACATGATTTTATTGATATTTTTTAACCACGAAAATTGTTTGTAGTTATTTCTCATCAACAAGGACACTTAAACTGGTCATCAGCACACATCCCAACTCTCTCTGCTATATCTGTGCAGGTATCTACAGAGCAGTCCCCATGCGTGTTAACCCACGGCAGAGCAACGTCAAGTCGGTCTACAAGACACACATAGACGCCATCCACTTCCGCAAGACAGACGAGAAGCGCCTGCACGGTTTGGACGAGGAGGCTGAACAGAAGCTCTTCACTGAAGACCGTGTGCAGACCCTGAAGGAGCTGGCAGCCAAGCCAGACGTCTACGAACGCCTCTCCTCTGCCCTCGCGCCGAGTATCTACGAACATGAGGACATCAAAAAGGTGTGTGTGTGAATGTGGACGTGAGCCAAAAATCGGGGTGTTAAGCTGCACACGCACCCAATAACAAGAGTAGGAACAGAATTTAACAACAGACACTCTCAGGCAGGATGATTTGTACTATGTGCCAATAACATTCTGGTTATTTTATGTAATGCACATACATTTTTGTGTATTACAACATGGGTGTACGCAGGTGTGCTGGCGTGGTGATAGCTGGTTTGATTTCACTGGACTATCATTTGGTATTGTTAGTCACACTTGTGTTTTCTGCCCTGGCAAATGAAGGTTGAGCAAATCTGAAATGGAGTGAAAATCCATGGTTTAAAAAATAATATTTGTATCAATCAGATCAGACCTGAGGTGTTGACAGAATCAAACTTCATAATTGTGATGATCACTGAAAAATGTGTATCAGACTTGATGTTCTCTTCTAACCTAACTAATAATAATATTTTTTTTTTAAAGCATTTTTAAAAACAAGTGTTTACAAAGTCAAAAACAACACAATAAAATTCATATATTAGAAGAACAAAAAGCAATACAAGAAGAATAAACAGAACAAGATAAAACAAAGTGAAAATGGACTAAAACATGTTGCATCCGTAACATCTGTAGACTTGTTTTTATGAGATTCACATTGTTTCACTTTCAGTCTTCCTTTATTCACCTCATCATTTCACACGTTATGGCTGCAACGTAGTTTTGATCAAAGTCCCTGGAGTTTAATTTAAAAAAAATACCCTGTAGTCTATGTTCCTACAATATTTAGAAAGAAAATGTTTGATTTCCTCCAAACGTGCTGCTCGCCATATGACCGAGTCAGGAGAGTCTTTGTTGCATGCTGTTCCCTTTATTTTCTGTCTGCCTCTGTTGTAATCCATTAAATGTAAAATGTTAATGTTTATTTTCAGCTAGCTGTCCTACAGCTATCCAAATAACTCCCAACATATTTTGGTGTGAGGCGTGTGGAAAATGTGCACAACAGCAGCAATTAAATTGAATTAAACTATGAAAATGATGCTGACACAATCACACTGTGTTTGATTCCAACTTGGATGTTCCTCCTTTGACAAGTCAAAATGTTGATGAATGAAAATTGTTCCCCTCACTTGGATTAAGTGATGGGATAATTTCAGCAAGCTGTTGTGAAAAGTCGATTCAAAACATGCAGTTTGTGTATTTTAAGTGTTTTCTTTCCCTCTCTGGTGCTTTACAGGGCATCTTGCTGCAGCTGTTTGGCGGCACCCGTAAGGATTTCAGTCAGACGGGCCGGGGACACTTCCGTGCAGAGGTGAACATCCTGCTCTGTGGAGACCCCGGCACCAGCAAGTCCCAGCTGCTGCAGTACGTCTACAACCTGGTGCCCCGTGGCCAGTACACCTCAGGAAAAGGCTCCAGTGCCGTGGGTCTCACCGCCTATGTCATGAAGGACCCGGAGACCAGGCAGCTGGTCCTGCAGACTGGAGCTCTGGTGCTGAGCGACAACGGCATCTGTTGCATTGACGAGTTTGACAAGATGAGCGACAACACGCGCTCGGTGCTGCACGAGGTCATGGAGCAGCAGACCCTCTCCATTGCTAAGGTATGTTTGACAGGTTTTTAGGAGCTTGTCAAATTCAAATGTCTTTTTGTTTAGTTAAAAAAAAAAATCTGTTATCTTTTCTCACCATTTCTTCTTTTCTTTCTCTGCAGGCAGGAATCATCTGCCAGCTGAACGCCCGCACCGCCGTGTTGGCAGCTGCAAACCCCGTCGAGTCTCAGTGGAACCCCAAAAAGACCACGATTGAGAACATCCAGCTGCCTCACACACTGCTGTCCAGGTGAGGAGGAGACGCACACACAGGAAAACTCCTGAGGTTCACCAGGTTTATCACAAATGCTGGTGACAAAGATGCTTTTTTTTCCCAGTCTCCTCACAATGCTTCAGTAAAAACATGTTGACTGGATTAATATAGTGAAACGTGACTGTGTCATCTGTTCAAATATTCGTCATTGTTTTTAATCTGTTCCTGTCTCAGAAACTTTGTTCCCTTCTCTCATATTTGAATAAAACTTTGGTCCCACCTATTAAATTGTTGCAGGAAAATTAAATCAACTCAACTGTATCCCAATCTTAGTGGTGTCCTCTTTCATGAAGACATGATGTAGTAATGTTGTATTTCTTTCTCCATCAGATTCGACCTCATCTTCCTGATGCTGGATCCCCAGGATGAGGCCTACGACCGCAGGCTGGCCCACCACCTGGTGTCACTGTACTACCAGAGCGAGGAGCAGATGGAGGAAGAGTTCCTCGACATGGCCGTGTTGAAGGACTACATCGCGTACGCACGGACGTACATCAACCCAAGACTGAGCGAGGGAGCCAGCCAGGCCCTCATTGAGGTTTGTTTGCTCTTTTGAATTAAATCATCAAACTTTCCAACCAGGTTTTGGTATTTTAGGTGTCAACCATTTCATTTCTCGTGTGTCCCCAGGCTTACGTTGACATGAGGAAGATTGGCAGCGGTCGCGGGATGGTGTCGGCCTACCCCAGGCAGCTGGAGTCCCTGATCCGCTTGGCAGAGGCCCACGCCAAGGTCCGCTTCTCTGAGAAGGTGGAGACCATCGACGTGGAGGAGGCCAAGCGACTGCACAGGGAGGCCCTCAAACAGTCGGCCACTGACCCCAGAACAGGATTCGTGGACATCTCTATTCTGACCACAGGTATGTGAGAGGGAGCCATGTGAAGGTGTTTTTTTTATGTTTTGTTTTTTAATATATATTATAATTCATTTCTAGAGATAGTCATAGGATGTGAGATGTTAAACTGACACTCCTCCCACGATGTTGCTTTAGTAAAATATTTCAACCGTGGCCGACAGTAGAAGCAGAGGATGTGCTCAAACAATTAGTTGTTCAGAAGTTTGACAGAATTCTTTGGCAGCTTTGATATTTTTACTTAACAGGATAAATCAGTTTTGTAAACCCTGTTCCCATCTTAAATGTGAGCACTTAATGCGTTTCTTTCTCTTCTGTGATAATAAACTGAAGCTCTTCAGGCTGTGGATGGTTGAAGGACATTAAAAAGTAGAGCCCTCTTATACATTTCTAGACAACTTGCTTTATCAAAAACAAGCAGTAGATGAAATGATTATGGTGCATTTCAGTGTGTGGGTTTCTTTTTTCAATTACAGGTATGAGTGCCACAGCCCGCAAGCGTAAGGAGGAGGTCGCCCAAGCTCTAAAGAAGCTGATCCAGGCTAAAGGAAAGACGCCTGCCATGAAATACCAGCAGCTGCTGGATGACCTCAGAGGACAGTCTGAAACTGTAAGTGCTGTATTGCCTTTCATTACTTTATTTTTAATCCATGTGCTGTTTAATTTTTCATCTGAGACTGAAGTGAGACACAGTGATGCTTCATCAATGAATTGGGGAAATGAAAACACACTTAAGTGAATCCAATGTGGATCAATGGAGGAAATATAGCTGCAAATGTGATTTTTGACAACTGGGAGACAGTTGATTACATTTATTCTAAGTCTAAATGTATTGGTCCTGTTTGCAGGCGATCACTAAGGAGCTGTTCGACGAGGCGCTCCGAGCCCTGGCTGACGAGGATTACTTGACAGTCACTGGAAAGACTGTTCGTCTCCTTGCTTAAGGCACACCCTGCAATTATGTACAGTCCTTAATTATAAATCTTGTTGACCTCTTTCTCATGCTGTAAAAAATAAATGTTTGTATAATTAAACCACAATATGTTTTCTGGATGCATTAGACGTTTAAATAGCCTCAGACGGACGTGATTCAGAATTACCAAATGACTCATTTAAACGCTGGTGTCATGTTACGATGGGAGAAAACAAGAAAATAAAAAAAACCCCACAGTGACAAGTAATAGAGCCTCTATTTAAAAGTACTTATGTTTCATTTGTTGCCTGTTTTCATGCTCTGTTGTGGTTTAAAAAGCTCTTTGTCCAACTTGGTTTGTGTTAAAGCTTGTTCTTTGTGAGTGCTTGTCATTGTTTTGTAAGAGGAGCTTGTTTAGAATATTTGTTAATAGGGGAAAAATAAAATGTTGCTTACTAAAATGCTTGGAAAGTTTTTTCTTTTCATTATGCTCTGTAGCAGGTTGTTCCAGTCCTTCACTGAAGCCACACATTGGAAAACTAAAACCGTGCTGTTATTATAGCCTCGTTTAATCATTTTTTTACACATTAACCAGCAATTTAGCTTGAAATGTTAAGGTTTTTCATGCAACAGTTGCTCACAGAGGTTGTCAAAAATGAGAATAAGTTTGTTTACTCCCTTCCAAAGTCATTTTAATGAACATGTAGAGACCACCAATTTATTGTATGACACATTTTCCGAATGCTTTGTTTCCCATCAGCCCCTGCAGCCACACTGTTGTGTTTCTTACTGTTAGTACTTCCTATAATGATACTAACTAGTTTATGTTTCTTGGTTACAGGATTTCTTGCATAAATTCTGTGATTACTGCTATTCTGTTTTTGCACCACTAAATAGATGAAGTACACAAATCCTACTTAGAACATGTACATTTTCTCCAAGGATTTCTGTCCACAAGGTCATGAATATGAGGGAGGGACTTTCAGGTCTAAAAATAAATGATCCTCAAGTTTTGAGTAGAGGAACTGCTACTCAAAGTCATTTATAGTAAGGTTGCAAACCCAATAGAAATATTTCAGCTCCAAATTAAACAGCAGTAACCCACTATTTTACATTATTTAGGTGACATTGTTTTGTTATTTAACGTAATATTTGTGTTGTTTTTATTCACCATTTTGTTGTCTTATTGGGTCAAATAGTCCAATATTTACCCATTTTTTTTATTGAAACAACACAGCTTTTATTTTTTAGGGTGTATGAATATATTACACAGTGGTATTTGTAAAGTTTGATTCAAGTGGTGCAGTCCGGGGGTCGTTAGTAATAAATTGGCCCGTTGTGTGACCCTTAAAGCTTGTTAAAAGGAATGTAGGGGTCGCATTAACATCCATGACTTTGGGAATGTGCACAAGTTTCCAGTTAGTGTAAGTGTTGTCGTGCAGACTGCTGAACAGTGGGTGTGAAATCCAGAGCGGACACAGCAGCTTGCAGTGCGGTGATCCGCCGGCGTGATGCTGCTCGGTCGGTTTTAACCGCTGTGACGTCACACCTCTGTGTGCTTCTGGACTCGACTGAAGAAGATGGCGGCCTCCTCAGGTCTGTGTGTCTTCAAACTCATATCTATAGCCACGCAAAGTGCGGCCAAAGCCGGTGCCGCGCTGTTATTTTAGCCGGCAAACGCGACTATTTACTCACTCGACACGTTTACAGAATTAATCCGAATTGTGATGTGAATCGCAGGTCTCTCCTCTCGGGGTCTCTACGGGGGGCGTCTATGTCGTGGAGCCACTGTGTTGGCTATCCTAGCTAAAAGCGAAGCCAGTCAATAGCTTTCCCCCGCGAGTTAGCTGAAATAGCGCAAGGTGTGACGAATACACGCCGTCGTTGCAATTACAAAACTCACACGTAGTATAATGCGCTGTATGGGTGTAACGGTGTGTGTAAGTTACCGTTAGTCTGAGGATTGTAAACAACCGCAGACGGTACTAGCTAGCCGAGCTAACTCAGCGACTGGAATGTTCCAGCAACGCGCGGCTGTGTGTGTCGATCTCGTTGTGTCGGGCAAGCTAGTTACTGGCTTCTAATAACGCACGCTGTAATCACACCGCCAACATGCGTGTTTTTGTACAATAACAACTATTAAACTGTAGTAACTAAACAGGAACAAATAAAACGTGAGGATTTTAATAGCTGTGACACACGGCAACAAACACAAGGGCGACGGTGATATTTCAATGCAAGGACCAGTCCAGCTCCTGCTTTCATTAGCTCTGCGCTTGGTAGCGTTATTGTTTGATTATTTTTATTTACCGGCTTATTAAATCTTTAACCCCAAGAAAAAGGTCCAAGAAACGTAAAGTCTATATTTTCCATTGTTGGGCGGCAAGTAAAGAAACGCACCGTTTTGATGAAGTGTTTTGTAGTTGGCACGCTTTGTTTCAGCAAATAGTCCGAGCCCACATCTGTTTTAAAAAAGCATGGTTCTCAAACTCGCAAAATACAGTCGTTGAATAACAGATCCATATATTATTATTCATAAGTTTCGCTCACAGCGTTTAGTTTTTTTTGTTTGTTTGTTTTGCATACAGCATCGGTCTGTTACAACCAAAAACTAGGAAGTAACGTGTTAATCGAAACTACCTCAGAATAAGTTATCCTGCTGATCCGTTATTCACTTAATGGGATTTAATTGAAGACATTAACTACAGTTATAGGCCTGGACACGTGGGAAAGGATGTGGATGTTTGGATCTCTAATTCAACCCTTAACTCGTGTTTTTTACCCACCAGTGAAACTAATATTCTTGGCATCGCCCACATTTATTCATGTTACATGTAGTATCATTTCACGATACACTACCTGAACACCAGGAAGTTGACATCCCCCAGAGTTTTTGTTGCACTGGTTGGTTTGCATTCTTGTCAGTTTAATGCTACAGCCCCAGAGGGAACAGGCTAGGCCGGTACAACAAAAGATGCAAATCCAAAATAGACTCTAATAAATAGAAATGAGAGGAGCAAAGTTAGACTGATCCAGCCTGTACTTTAGTCCGACAGCATGCAGTAAGGAAGTGGTGTTTGTACCAACGTCACCTGACACTACATTGAATACTCATTTCTATTTCCTCCATATTTAGTCATTGAACATTTGAGGCCAGGACAATGTACTGAATGGCTTTACAGCTTAAAGTATAACTCTCAAAGCAAAGATAGGAGTAAATTTAGAGTTTATTTGTGAAAATTTGCCTCTCAAATGTAAGGCTTTGCTGTTTTCTTGTTTGACATAACAGTAATCTGATTATCACTGGTTCACAAAAAAATGGGCAGATGTTATTGTCTAGATCAAATTATCAATCACTTAAACATGAGTGAGAAACAGATGAACAGAATAATTGATATTATTAAAATGTGTTAGTTGCAACCCCACAATTTTAGGCTTTTGTTATCTGGTTAGTTAAAATAACCATTTGGTGTCTTTACAAGTGTTTGTATGTGAATAAAGGATTTGGCAAGAGTCTAATAATTTTGTGCAAGCAAATACCTATTTATAGAAAAAAAGGGAGTTGACAGTAAAACAGTCATGGTGGGTGCTGCTGAGCAGATGTGAAATATCGAATTTAAAAAGGTGAATTGTGTCTGACCATGATGAATGATGATAAGGGGGAAAGTTTGAATATTTTCACGGTCTCGTCTTCTTCCTTGGTCACGTGATATTAAAAAAAAACAAAAAAACAACACTTTTCACTTCCCTTTCTGTGATTCTGTCTTCAGGATCATACTTGTGAATAGCAGTAGTTTTACGTAAGTGCTGTCCCTTCAACCTCGCAGCACTCCTCCAGTCATAATCTATAAGTGGTTCATCATTTACACCGCCGTGAGTGCCTGCCAGGCTGTGTGCTTGATGCCAACGTACCCCCACCATCTTCCCAGAGCATTTTTTTTCCCCACAGTAGCTGAACACTTGATTGAATAGTTTTGCATGATGTAATTACCAACTTGGCAACTTGTTACGACACCGGTCATAAGATGGCTGGGTGGTATTCAGAATCATTTGTGTTTAAAGAAAATCAGCTGTATAGGCCCATGTGCTTCAAATCTCATGACTGTTTCCAAACAGTTGTCAAGACTGCAGATTCTTGTGACGCTTCACTGTTCAGCACCATCAGATATTTCAAGTGAACAAGGTATCACATCAGTTCCACAGTAGGTAGATAAAATGTGCTGCATCGAGTCATTTCTTGTATCAACCAGTTCTGACTTGCACACGTTTAACGCTCTTACTCACTTGGCTTCTGCGATTTTAAACAGATGAGTGCATTAGTTTTCATAATGTGATGCACAGTTGGAGCTCCAGCATTGACAAAACAATGGAGATGTAATTAAACAAACATTTCATTGATTATTAAAATACCTTCTGATTGTTGTTTTTTTTTTTTCTGCCAGTCACACTTCCTGGTTTAGCTTGATTCACTGGTACCGATCAATTATTTTGCAAATTAATTAATCTGTGGGTCTGGAGAATGATAGAGAATAATGAAAACTACCCATCACAGCTTTATTATTTAAGTTGTTCTGTCTCAGAAGCAGTACAAAATCTGAATATATCTACATTACTAAAATTGCAGTCAGTAAAATTTACTTCAGTATCATCCGATGTGGAGTATTTTTACTTTACTTTTCAAAATAAGAGTTTATTCTTCTGTTGATCAGCTTATCCATGAAGCAGTTTATTTTTCTGTTGTTTTTCTGTCACATTTGGTCTTGTACACAAAACCCAACTCAAAGAAGAAACTAACAACATAAGTTTTTGCCTCAGTACACTTTCCCAGTCCTGTCTGTGTTACTCAGTTTCAAGACCACTGATTCTTACTGAGCACATAAATCTTTAAAAATGATTCACAAGTGCGTACTTTCCTTTTTGTTAAAGACTCGTTTATTTTCTAAAAATGCCAGGAGCTATAGATTTCAGCCAAGTTCTTCACAGAGTAAATTGTGTGCTTGCTGGGAACTGTTTACAGGAGGAGATTAATACACGTTTGGTGTGCTGCTATGGATTTTTACAGCAGCAGGATAGTGTATGTGAGATTGACTCAAAAACAAACTACCCTCCCCATTTCTCAAGTGAAAGAATTGCATCCCTCAGTTCTTTAAAAAAAAAAAATAGATTTAAGCTCTACCCGGCTTTGGAAACGCATACAACACTTGCTAGTTGGCTCAATTCATTGTTATCTTTTCATGGGATTTGTCGGACGTCAGACACTATTATTAAATCTGCGATTGTTTTCTGTTTTGATCATTTAAGGAGTTAAAGTTCCCCGCAATTTTCGCTTGTTGGAAGAGCTTGAAGAGGGCCAGAAGGGCGAAGGCGATGGCACAGTCAGCTGGGGCCTCGAGGATGACGAAGACATGACTCTCACACGATGGACAGGCATGATCATTGGACCAGGAAGAGTAAGCAAGAGCAAACTCTAGCACAGATAGAGAGCAAGCACGGCCTGGCTAATGTTAAATACTATAACCGACGCTCTGCTTGTTTTTCAGACCAATTACGAGAACAGGATATACAGTCTGAAAGTGGAATGTGGACCTAAATACCCAGAGACAGCACCGACTGTTAGATTTGTAACAAAAATTAGCATGGGTGGAATCAATAATTCCAACGGGGCGGTGAGTGTCATCACAAATCTTGACAAGGGTTATGTATGAGTGTGGATCGGTGTGATACCATTTGTTAAGTTCAGAAATTGTTGTGCAGATTTGTGATGCTTGGACCTGAGTCATGCAATATCTCACTGTCAGCAGTCCTGTCACAATGACTGATCGAGTGTGTTTTTTTCCCTTTTCTCTTTCTTTCTCACAGGTGGATTCACGTAGCATACCAGTATTAGCAAAATGGCAGAATTCTTATAGCATTAAAGTTGTTCTTCAAGAGTTAAGGCGTCTAATGATGGCCAAAGAAAATATGAAGCTTCCACAACCACCAGAAGGACAAACCTACAGCACTTAATCGTAATGGATTGTTTTCGACCCTCTGTCTTAAACCTTACTCTCTTAGAAATATTGTGTAAAATCATCAAGAGGCTCACTTCGCACATCAACAATATTGTCTGCAAGAGCAAGATTGGACTTTCTTATTACATAGCTCATTCAAAAAATAATGTCCCTGCAGTTAAGCACTGAATAGATAGTTAAAAGACTACAAGACCACAGTTATCTGCCTTTAATTAAAGTTACTTTGACTTTTTTGTTCAACCTGTTCCAGCTTGAGTAGGCTTGAAGAGGGAAGCATGATGCCACACAGAGGCTGTACCAGACTCCCGATAGATAAATGTTCAAATGATCGATCACTGAAGTATAAACGGCAAGATGGGTGTACGAAGGCATGTTCTGTAACTAATACCTAGTCGAAGAGAAGCCACTTTTTTTTTTTTTTTTTTTTTTTTTTTTTTGAGTTGTTAGTAAAAAAAATGGTTTAGCAGGTTCATTGAAGTATCAAGCAGATGACTGAATATTGACAGAATATTGAACTGTGGCTGTAGTCTAAAAGTAGTGTCACAAGGTAAGAAAGATTTTTTTTATAAATATATATATATATCTGTATTTGACACGATACCAATATGTTTCTGTTCTGCCGCTCTTTGACATGTAACAGACGTTGAAGCCTGTTCTGTTCTGAAACCCTTGCATTTAACTTCTAGTGAAAATGGCAGGTGTATGAACTTGTGATTTTCTGAAATTAAAATCACTGTCTGCGAAAAAAAACCCCAACAAACTCAGAGTTTAAGTTTGTTTGACTCCCTTGTCGTACCTACAGTTGCCAGCTTTTCCACAAGAGGGCCTTAGCTGACAAGTTGACTTTCTCTTGGCAACTGGACACACAATTCATGCATTATGTTGTGAGTGAGCTCCCGTTGTCCCTTTTGGGCCAGTGTAATGGAAACTGGGTTAATGAATCTCATGGGTGACACGACATTAAAGATATGTGATATGTGCTCATTAGCATAATATCATCAAAATGCCATTGATCATACACTTCAGTTATTCAGTATCCAGTATTTATTGGATGAACACTCCTGTTTCTGTGGTTCATCAAAAGCTTATGTAGTAACAAATTCTCATTACAGTCTGAAAACTGGGCAGTACTCTGGTAGCAGATATCCACTGTGGCAGTGAGAAGCAAGGGTACTGTTCCCTCTGAGACACCATGACCTTTAGTTGCTTTTTCAGCTGTTTGATTATTCATAAAGTTTAATTAACCAAATGGGCATTTAAATGGAGTTCACTGCAGAAGCTGTAATCTTTTATATCAAATAGACTGTTTGTCTGTTTAGAATAATCGTGGTTTTAAAGAAGCATCTTTAAATCCTAATTTTTAAACCTTTTATTTAAGAGGGAAATTGACTTTCTTTATTCTAGTGATGGCCTGTGGTGGTTAATAGTATTGACCATATATAGAAATGGATGAAGCAACTGGGTCTCAAAAATGAGTCCAGTGCAGAAGTGCAAAAAATAAAGTGCAATGGTTGCTAGATGCTGGCTCCAACTAACTTCAATTAAAAAAGTGTCATGTTAAATCATGAAATACTCCAGTCTATAAATATTTTCCCACAAGTGAGTCTGACGTCATTAGCTGAAGTTAGGACTTTGGATCAGTGATCTGGTGGTCCATCTGAAAAAAACATCCTCACCTAGTAGATATTAGTCAACAAAAGGAATAGTTAGGGGTGTGGTTAGCTTGATCAACAGGTCAGATCTCCAATGAGATCAGCTTTGAACTTTAGTCTCATTGAGTTTCCTCTCTTCTTATCCACATATGGTCACTTCTGGCTCCAAACAACCAACATGGCGACGTTTAAATGCCAAACTCGGGTGATGCCATGCTCCCCTTGTCCTTTCTATGTACAGTCTATTAATGTAGTTTCTGGTGATTTACTTTCCCATAATCCACTAGCACCAGACTCACTTTACTTTGAAGGGACTAATATTTGATGGTCTGTTCACTGCACTGTTCCAGCACTTCAATCATTCAATTGTCACATCATTTCTTTTGTGACATTGTCCTAATATTATGAATACCTTTGGTCACGGGTGTTGAGTTTTTTTGCAAATCACAAGGCCGCTTTCTGTAAGGATTCACAGATTTTGATAAATCAGGCTCCGGGACAGGGGGTGTTTGTGTGTGAGACATCTGAAGATGATGAACGGCGGTGGCTTCCTCGTACGACCTGCTCGACCTCCCCGCCGTATATCTCCCTCACTGCAGCCCTGACTCGGAGCAGCTTCTTGTCTTGTCTCGGGGGTTGGGGGTGAGCACACGTCTGTCAGCCACATTGACCCGCACCGTAACACCGTCTCTGCAGCTTGGTGTGTGCACAGCATTGGCGGTGATTCAAAAATACCCACTCTGGTCACATACACATCTGTTATTGTGTACAACTTAAAACCAGGTGACTCGCACGCACGCACGCACAGATAACTACTGAGGCATCCTGTCCCACTCAGTACTTAATATAAAAATAAATCACACATTTGCATGAGAACAAGTGAGGAAGCAACATATATATACAAAAAGAAACCATGTTTGAACTGTCAATTTGCAACATTTGCATATCAAAAGTCACAGTTTTGAACTATTTCTATTTTCAAGATCCATTTGCATAGAGTGAGCTTTGATGTGCCTTCGCTCGCGCTGTTATCGCTCGACTGCTCCTCGTGTCCAATCAACTCAGAGCTCTGTCCCCTAGAGGGCGCTCCACACTCATGTATGTCCTTGGCAGGGCCGTGTGAAGGGGCTTCTGTTTGGAGGACATGACTTGTCTGAAAAGGCAGCAGCAGCACCACAGTGACGCTCCCAGGCTCCATTTGTGCACGCTGTCATTATTCCTTAGAAAAATGACGTGCTTTGCAGTTTGCTGTAGGGAGCTGGAGCCCGGCTGTTAGCAGGCGACTGTGCAGAGACTCTCAGCCTGGTGTCCCCGTGTGTCCTTATGGGGCTATTGAGGTTGTGCACATTCATAGATAACTAGCGTGTGTACTATGAAGCCATTAGATCTGTGAATGCAAACAAAAAAAAATGTCTTATTTCGATTTTGTGTGCGTGCATGTGGGTGTGATGAGTCAGTGTTTGCTGCGGAGGATGACCTCGCTCTTCTTCAGTCTGTGTAAGATGAGGTTTGACTTTCGAGATGTGACAGTTAGTATATAAGCCCAGCTTCCATCAGCTATACTCTCCTTGCTTGTTGTTCTGTTTGTTTTCCCCCCACTCCCCTTGGAAGTCATGAATATGAAATCAGAAGTGGCTTGTGTTGCAGCCAGTTCACTCAGCAGCTCAGTCATCCCTGTATATAAAAGACACAGCCGCAGGTTACACAGGCTTATTCCTTTATTCACCACATGTATTTCCAGAGTAGACTTCTCTGAACCTTTCCCTATGATGACTGCACTTTTTTTTTTTTTTTTGGAGAATCTCATCTGAATGGAAGTAGGAAATCCTTACTTGACTATTTAACCTCCAGCCCCATCAGACTAATCTGAATTTCAAACTCAAGCACCTGCACAAAAGCACCAGCTGAAGTCGCACTGGAAGCTTCACTGAGCTTATTACACTTGTACCACTCGTTCTATTTTGGTTTCTTTATAAGGTGCCATCCGGGCAAAAATAAAGACTTATATTGCTCTGTGTTTGGAGCGACTGAAGTCAGAAAAGCCGGAGAGAGCTGTTCAGTGATCTAAGATGGGAAGGAATGTGGTGAAGAGGACATACGTCTCGTCTGCCGGCAGACTGCTGGAACCAGGCCTCCGCTCCCAGAGCTCTCACCTTTTGGCCCCTCGGTGCAAAAGGTCGCTCCTTGCGTCTGTTGATACTGTAAAAAGCTTTGTCTTCTTTACGGCCACTGAATGGAGACGGTGTCCGTCTTTCTGAGATACTCCATTTGTTCCCATTCTCCAAGTCCTTGTCATCGCCTACGTTTGTAGTTTTAAAGAGAAGCAAGCTCAGATCATCTCTGGCTTCAGATTTAAAATAAATCCAAACATGACACAAGGTTTAATATATGTGTATTTTACATCCATACAAAGGCCAAGGGTGACAGTAAAAGTCGAAACTTATTTCCAGTGTGGTTCTTGATGTAAAGAGAGCAGAGATGCAGGAATACAATGAAATGACAAATCCCAATACCATCGAGAAAGACAAATAAAAATTAATTATAAAAAATGTACTCTGAATTATAATTAGAAATGTAAAGTTAGACTGGAAAACTGACATATATAAAAGGTCACTGGAGATTCTCCTGTGTGTTGTCTTGTAAAAAGAAATATAGTAAGAAATATCCTCAAACACATTTTCCAACAAGCCATAATTCACCATTCTTTATAAATTCATGTTACTTTTCATATGCACTTGCTGCTCCTGGCTCTACTGAATGTGAATGAACAAGTGCTGAAGTTGGTATTAATCCACAGAACAAGTTCCTTTAACCTTATCAAGGTGGCCTTTGAGATCTCTGGGGATCTGCCATTAATATGAGGAACAGCACTGAGTGCTGGTTGTACGACTGTGTCCTTGAAAGGTAACGGCCTGAGCTGTGGGGACTCCTGTTTGCTAACATGCTCTTTCCTGACTAACTTCTTCTGAGAGGTGTCTTCAGCTGAGGTTTGTTGAGTTTCAGGCCACCTAGTAAATATAACTCATATATTCACAGTCATGTTTTGGTCTCCATTGGTAATGAGGGGAATATCTGGCTCTTTACACCCCAGCAGGTAGTTGCTACTTGTATCTTTTGGTCCTTTGGTGCTGGCCAGGTAGTGTACAGTGAATTTGTTGGAGAACTTTTTGACTGAAAACAGCTGCCGGCCGTGGCTGAAACAGTACATTTGGCCGTGAAACCAAAACAATGAGCTTAAAGAGGCTTTTTTCTTAGAGCTGTGGAAAACTGCAAAGTTCACCGCAAACAACCTTTTCACATTACGTTGTTATCTGAGCCGACGCTAACAGAATAATGTGGATCAGTGCGGCTTTCCCCCACCTTGCAATCATAAACAGGTTGAATGCAGAGAATTGAATTTTAAACTTCCTATTTCAATTGAATTACCTGGGTTCAGTTATTCACTTCCCCCCTTGGGCTGGTGCCTCCTCAGCCAGATAACAAACTACAGAGGGTTTGGAGAATAAAAAACATTTGATCCATACATTTTTTAACCATAAATCAAAATGGATTCAGAGAATAAGATCATTTTAATTTACTTAATGTAAAATCAGTAAGAATATTATTGTTTATTGAAGCTAATTAAACACACAGACAGTATTTTGGGGCTTGGAAAACAGTGTGTCTGCTGAGTGTTTAAGTGCAGTACTTACAGTGAGATAAATGAATGCCCCCTCTCTCGCTGTGAGAAAAGAGACAGATTGAAACCACATGTCTGTTGCACTGCTCTCTGGGCTATTGACATGCACTTCACACAGCCATCCACATTTGGATGCAATGCTGCCGCGAGAGCTTGAGGTCATTTTTATGCTCACTGATGTTGAGAAGACTATAAGGCTCGTTCGAATGACAGTCTCAAGTTATAGCAAAGCTTTTGATTTGGATCTGCTGTCGCCGTGTGATGTATGGATGTGCGCTATCTGGAACATGAATTTAAAAGTCAGCGTGTGGCTTGTAACTGCACAACCTCATCTCGGGTCAAAGTGACACAGAACAGGGCTTCTTACAAAATGTTGCAAAAAGCAGGAAGAAAAAAAAAGAGAGAGAGACCAAATCGTCCGTCTGTGTACTCACTGCATTCCAGGTTATTTATACAGAGTGAAAAAACTGTGTAGACTTCATGTCTCTGCTTGGTGAGAACTATTAAATTACTGGTGGATGTTTTTAATTACTTCACATAAATGTTGGAACACAACACTTCTCCAGTGTTTGGAGGAGGAGGAGGGGGGGTCTATAATGTCTCACATGTTTAGGGAAGCACTGGCTTGCACTTAATCATGGTGGTCCCTGTGTGATTCTGACGTTGGAAATGTGGCTTTGTGAGAGAAAAGTGAGCATTCCTTCTGCTGGCGCAAGGGAGAGGAAATGGGTAATAAAACCAGGAAAAAAAAAAGCCTCGGCGGCGAGCTGGAGCCAGTGATTCTGGGATCCACTTAATTGCTCTTAAATGAAAAAGATTTTTGGCTTCCCATTTGCTGTGTTTAAAGAAAAGTCAAGTCAAATCCCACATGTATACCAGCCAAGCAGTGACTTCTCATCCAGCAGTATGAGCACTAATCCCTCTTTTTCAGTGGTGCCATCGGTAATATTATTATTAATATTGAGAAAGCTGCTGTTCGCAGTCGGCAAACGCCAGAGGAAGCAGAAATTCAGCTCTTTTGCTCATTTACTGAGGCCAGAGAAGTCACTGGGGAAAGAGGATATCAATACTAGTTTGTTGAATGTTTTGTCTCTGGGCTTTTTCAGACTTCTTCCTGACAATTATTACGACAAATAACTGTCTTCGCTTTGAAATTATTAATGGCAAAGCTAATGTTCTTTGCTTTTTTTGGGCTATTTGGGACGAGAAGATGCAGTAATATTTCTTACAGCTACAGCTCGGCATCAGCTTTGGTAGAAACTGCTTTGGATGGAAGTGTTGTGAGGGAAATATACAGAAAGTATCACAAGTAAGTGTACTCATTAGGCAACAGAAAACCCAGTGTCGTGTTGTAATATTGGATTATTGAGATGTGACTGTGGATGCTGTATTTGGTATTTTAGCTGACTGGTTGTTTCATATTTTATACACGGGTAATATAGTTTTCTGTAAAATTGTCAATCTTTAAGGCAACATGTAATTGAAATAACATGAAATAGCTCGACTTCCAGTACAGTAAAGCATTTAATTACTTTACCACTCAGCACGACATTTGTCTCCTGTCATTTTTTCCCGAGAGCATGACCTCCTGTTGTAAAATAACATTTGAACATGTCTAGTCTGTGTTGCGATCACTGGCCATTTTTGTTTCTGAGTGTGATAGCCGGGTGTGAAGATGCCACTCACAGAGCCATTAAGGCCTGAAGTGCCACGCTAAGCTGTCATGTCGTGTCAGCTGCTCCTTTTGTACTCATTAATTGTTGAGAGAAGTGTGTCACATCCTGTCAGGCTGACTGCTGGTGTCCCTCTGGTCACCCCTCAATGCCCGGTGCCCGCTGATGCTATTGTGGCAGCGGTGGCCGCAGAGGAGAGGAGATCTGGCCCTGCAGGATGTGAGACAATACTGGGAAGGAAGAGGAGGGAATCCCGGAGCTGTGTGCAGAAGCCCGGTCAGCCGAGTGTCTCTGAGAGCACTCCCCTGTGACACCCCCATCCCCCATCCCCGGAGGATAGACTTTGTCATCCTCTCACCGTTGTATGTGGAGAAAATGAGAACTCCTTTTATGGTCCTGTCTATTTTACAGTTTGATAGTATTCATTCAATGCCTCTGTTTTGTATTTAAATGTTTTGTGACCATAGACTCTATATACAAATGGATGAGGCAAGTGGGGTTAAAAAATGAGCAAGTGTACGAGTGTAAAAAAGTGCAATACACCTGATGGCCACTTGAGGCTGGCTCCACAAAACTCTCTCCAATTGACTTGAGTTCAAAAATTTTCAATCATGAAATACCCAGTCAAAGCATTTTTCCCACAAATCATTCTGATGTCAGTGAATCAGTCATTATCTATACCTGCTTCTCCACACTTGGGTTGCAGGGGTCTGCTGGAGCCTATCCCAGTTGTCATTGGGCAGGAGGTGGGGTACATCCTGGACAGGTTGCCAGCCTATTGCAGGGCTAACACAGAGACAAACAACCACTCCCACTCACACCTATGGTCAATTTAGTTCAATCAATTCACCTAACAAGCATGTCTTTGGACTGTGGGAGGAAATGCCCGAGCTGAAACCCTGAACCTTCTTGCTGTGAGGCACAAGTGCTAACCACTGCACCACTGTGCTGCCCCGATTCTGATGTCATTAGACATAAAATCAATACTTGTTATCAGTGATCTGGTCCATCTGAAATAATATTAGGCTTCAAGAAGAGGAAGATTTTGGGGCGTGGTTAGCGGCATCGACAGGTCTGGTCTCCAATGGACGCAGCCCTGAAGTTGAGTCTCATTGGACAGTGATCTCGGGTTCAAGGTTCAGACCCGCCTTCTCACTCCTTCCTTCATATTCAAATATGGTCACTATTTGGCAACGTTCAAATGTCGATGTCCTGGCTTGAGTCCACAAACCAACAGGTGACGTCACACTTGTTTTGTCCATTTCTACATATGGTCTATGTTTATGATGCACTGTAATGTCACATTAGGTGGTGATATAAGGATTCTAGACAGTTTGAACCTGCACTAAAAACAACTTCATATTTTAACTTAAAGTGATTATCAGAATGTGACACCATCTTTCAACGTTAGTAATGTTTGTCTTACTTTCTTTAACTATAAGGTAACTACGCTATTTAGCAAGCTTAAAGTAAAGTAGGCTAATTTCACCCATGAAGTACATTAAAGTACATTTTTAATAATTACTATACTTGCCTAGGTATATTGCTGTAATATTGAGAAGCCATAAGACAAATTTTAGGCTTCTCATTTCATCATTAATGAAAAAGTTGTGAGTGTTTTTGTATGTGTCTTACTGCCACTACTGTGCTGCCATGCTCTGACATCATGTGGGCTCAGATAAAATAGCAGCCTTCATGAAATCATCTATGATGGAGGAATTCTGATATTTGGAAAACTTAGTTGTATGAGCTCTTTATTTTTAAACATTCCCATGAATCATTCATTTATGTCATAATCTATAGTCCAACCAGCATTTTGACCATGGGTTTTCTATCCCTTTAACATTAGAGCAACTGTAAGTGTTTCAAAGGAGGAGTCCTAACTGTTGACAAACACATAAACTTACAAACTTAAGACTAACTAACAAACATACCGCGGTGGTGCTTTGAGCTAAATGCTAATAAAAATGTGGTTGAATGCCCACGAGAGCTCACACACCCATGTTTAAAATGTTTTCCATTTTTTCCAACATGTTAGCATCCTAGCATTTGCTGAATAGACCTGAACACACAGTACAGCACAGCTGCCGGCAGAGGAAGTGGTTTCCCAGGTAACCAATCAAAGTGCGCAGTGTTGTAGTTGAATTTCGACCTGACCCTGCAGGGGACATGAAGGTGTGCCACCACTTTCACAGAAAACCAACCAACAGGTGTCAAAACCTTTCACTCAAAACTCGAAATGTCTCCTGTGGTGACATAAGAGGAAAGTCATTAACACCGACTGGGAACCAACAATGTCTGCAGGACAGATTTACATGGAAGTTTATGCAATAGACCCTTAGACATTTCAGTCTGAAGTAACTTGATGGACTCACTGACTCACAATTACATCACTGTGTGCTACAGTATGTTATAGACAATTCAATAATAATTTATACGCAGCATATAAATGATAAATAGGGTGGTTAAGAATTAGCATTCCCCTGCTGTTACCTATAAGCCAAGACTTGTACTTCTCTAGAGATGAAATGTATCCCAAATAAAAGATTTTATGTCACCTCTGAGTGACCCTGTGTGCTCATGTTGAAGCAAAAAGTAATTACATAAGATTCTCTCATGTTTCCACAAGCAGTTCCACCACGTATAGTCACTGCTGCTTCAGGATAGCAGCAGTGACCACTTCTGTCGGTCTGACTGAGAACAGGCTGCTACAGTGGCCGTGCTATGCTATTACGGACCACTGCGCATGAATCAATGCTCAGGCAGTGATAGACAACATGGCACGGATGGAGAATTAATGAAGAAGAATCTGCGGCGTCGGGGATGCGGTCGCAATTTGCTCCTGCTGAGTGGTTGAAATGCAGTCGCACAATAAAAAAATAAAAAAATAAAAAAAATTTGCAAGACCAACCTTTTAAGGTTCTGCCTCTGGCCACTTGAAAACGTGTCTCTCGACCACAAAAGATGATGCACTGGGTTGCACTACAGACAAGCGGGGGAGCAAAAAAGATGTCCAAATATTTCCATGGCTCCTGTGGCCTTCTGCTTGCATAGTCCTGGCATGAGCTCATCGGTGTGCGGCTAGTTTGTGCTCCCTCAGCACTGTTCTTTCCCAGTCTGTAAGTATCAATGTCGACGCTAACTAGGCATTGACAAAGTCCTCTGAGCTCCCTTTCCCACTACCCTGTAGACTGTGGCTCCACTTTGGTATTGAGGGTAGGGGTTTTCATAAAGGCAGATTATATCGTTGTGTTACCTAATACTGAAAAGTGCAGGTCAAGCTCTCAGGTTTGACTCAATATCTGGAACACTTTAGTCTCTACAGTGGTCATCCTCAGCCAGCAGTCTGGATGATGGCTACATTTATCATCAGTTGTAATAAGGTATGCGTTCTTTGTGGTCTGCAATGTCTTTTTAAGTGAGCTTAGTGTATTAAACTGTTATTTCTTTCATTCCCCTTTAGAAGTTATTTTTGTAAGCTGGGATCCAAATGGAAAAGCAGTCACAAAACGTCGAGGGGGGGGTGGATATGCATTCTTTTCAGCTGCAGTTCAAATCTCCCATAGAGTAACTGTCTTGTGGTATTTAACCGACGAATAAATTGACATGAAATGTATTCCTGATAATGCAAACATCGGGAACAGAGGAGCCAGAAATAACTCTCCCAGGCAAGATGTGGAAGAGATTAAGGCTGAACCAACGAAATAAGTGAGTGGAG
>OOFC01014410.1:0-20019 GCA_900323345.1 Pseudochromis fuscus
CGGTGAGCCAGGCGGTGGGTGATGGAGAAGCCGGCGTTCCCCTCCAGCTGAGAGAGCACCACCAGCACCTGCCTGCAGGGGGAGACAGAGAGCATTAGGAAACCAGCAGAGATGTGTCTGTAGCTTCTGTTGAGGTGGATCAAGCACATGTTGAGTGTCCTGAATACAAATACAGCAGACAAGTGAAGTAAGACACAAAGTACAAAAAACTACTGAAGTGAGGAGGGAGCTGAATTTTACATTTCATTTTGCAGAAGCTCTCCAGCATTAATAATATTTTCTCTGGATTCCTCTTAATATTGCTCAGTGCGTACAAAATAATATATTTATGAAAACAGACAAAGTAGTAAAAATAAAGACTCTAATTTTAGATAAAGAGCTTAAAAAAATGTTACTACAGATGTTGAATAAGTGAACCCAGGACAGGAGGTGGGTTTGTGGCTGCTGATGGACTAAGAGGACCATAATAATAAATAATCTATAATCAAACTAGAGTCCAAATTAGACAAATATTGGAAATCTATTGTTTGAAATATAGAAAATGCTCAGAACAGATCTGGACCTGGACTCAGTATTTCTCCTCTTTGATCTAATATGTATATTATTGATGTATATCATAGGAATGTGAATGTATTTCCCATTTTAACCAGAGCTTTTATGAGATGCTGAAGGCCCACACAACTGTTTTACAATGATGTACAATGTTTGGTTTTTACCCTAATTTCTTTTTACCTGTGATGAGCTGTGCAATGTTATGGTTTAAATTGTTGTCTGTGTTTGTTATTGGACATGGAAAAATGTAAAAACATGCGAGGGGGAAGTCGGGATTGGAGGAAGACAAGCAGATTAATCATCATTCTATTTATGTATTTTCTATTAACAAAATGAGAAAACATGGTGACATATGGTTTAAAAGAAAGGCTTGTGACCTTCCACTGTGTTATTCACACCTCATTGAATATGGATAGGATACGATCTTATCCTGAATATGATTACAAAGCTGCTAAATGCTCGTGAACTGACAGTACAACAGCAATTAAGGAAGATATTTAAAAAAAAATAAGAGCGTGATACTGCTGTGCTGAATGTTTTTGTCAAGCGAGGAGGTTTAATGTTTTTGTTAGATGGAGAAAATGGTAATAAAAGACATGGTCCTCATGCTTTGTGACTTTTTAGAGTTTCCCATTATGTGGGCCATAATTTTGGGGTGATAAGGTCCTAAATGTACATTAATGTGAGCTGTAATGCGTCTGTACAACAGAAGCTAAATTCAGAGAGAGCTAATGATGCGTGAACCGCTGCACCGTGCTTTACCGTGAGTGTGTGTCTGCCTACAGTAGTGTGAAGAGCACAACGGGGACCAACACAAAACAAAGGCAGCTATTAACTGTGCTGAAACCAGCCTGAGGTAGATTATTAAAAAAATATAGAGCGTTAATCCTGTGGGATCTCCACGTTTATATACTGTAAGTGTGCATGTGTGGTGGATATCTGCTGCACCTGTACCAAATGTTCCCAGAGCGTTTAATCTCTGCACTTGTTATCATTTCAGCTTCAAACTGAGCTAAAATAAAGCTGGATAAAACAAAAAAAACAAAACGCACACAGGACGTTCAGAGTTGTGGGATGGGCTGCGTGTGTGTGTGTACCTGTGTAAAGGCGGTACACTGTCGATGGTCTTGAGGCTGCCGCGCGTGGACACCACATTGAAGCTATCAGTGCAGTCACAGGAGACGTGGAGGTAGTACTTAGGGTGGCGGTTCTCCACCACCACGATGAGCCCGGCCCAGCCGTGGGTCAGGTAGTAGCATGTCATGCCCTCGCGGCCCTAAGAGCAAACATGGAAACACACAGAGGAGTAAAAAATATGGAGAGGACACATTTGAACACATGTGTCCAAAGACGCACAGGTAATATTATTATACCAACTACAATGTATCTACTGACTTGTACTCTGAGATACTGAGGCAACTATCTGCAGAGAGCTGAAAGTGTCTGACATGACTCTTGCTTAATGCCTTGGTGATCAGATGGTGATGAGTGTAAACCTGATGCTACAGACTCAACACCATCAACAACACTGTCTCGTCACTACATTCACCCATTAAATCTGAGAGGAGCTTCTCGTCCTGCAAATCCATGAAGATGTGATGTTAGATTTTGCACAGTATATTTGCATTGTTTATATTTCTGTTGGATTTTTTGTTTGCTGCATTTGAAAATAGCCGTTATTTTGTATAGTTTAGTATATTTTGTGTATTTTTATATTTTAGTACATATTTAGGCTTCTTATTGTTTGGCATTCATTGTGGACAACAACAAAAACATTTTATTGTACAGTGCTGTGCATATACAATAAACACTGTGATTCTTGATTGATTATGTTAAGATGTAAACATGATGAATTTTTGAAACATTTGCCTTGATAAGAGTTTTTTTTTTTTTTGGCAGGACACCAACCTCTGATCTTGACCAAAATGTAATTACTGTATTTTCCGGACTATTGAGCGCGCCTGTCTATAAGCCGCTATTGAATTTATTCAAACAGTTTCATGTGGTCCACTCTGACCGGGTCTGATGTGACGACGCTAAATGTAGCGGCGGTGCGGAGTTTGCTAGCTTGTAAAAAGCTAACGAGCTTCTTGCCGCCGATACATGAGAAACACCGGTGTTTAAGTTCAAAGCGTCGGAAAAAAGTAGCAGCTTATAGTCTGAAAAATACGGTAATCATCAAAATCTGAAGTTTTCCTTAATGTTCCCTAATGACAAGCAGACAAACACAACCTCCTTGAGGGAGGTAAAAATGTGCTAATGCTGCAGTGACAGAGCACATGAACACAAACTATTTTTGAACAGTGTTAAAAAGCTTTAACGACTCTCTGATGCTCTGAGGACGACTTTGATCTCTCATGTAGCGTCTGCTGATCTCTCTTTTGGGGACTGACTGTTGTAGCTGCTATCACTCCACGTCCAATTGCCCAGGAAACACCACCCAGTGCCAGCAACACATGTCAGCTCTCAAAATGCAGGATTGCTCACATTTTTTTTTATTAATTATCAACAATCACAACCAAACACTCCTCCATTGTGCAGTGGGTGCTGTGCGCTCCTGAGTGCTCAGCCCACCTATTGTGAGTGGTGAATTCCTGGAGAGCCGAGGAGCTGAATGATTTAACAAAGATGATCTCAAGTGTTTAAAAAGCTCTGTCATCCTCTAAAATACGAGCCAGCGTGACAGCACTTCCAGGAAGGCGTTGTTCAGAAGAGCCGGAATAATTTGTTTCTGTGCGTTTGAGGGGCTGTATGTGTGTGTGTGTGTAGGAGATAATGTTCATGTTCTTCCATGAGCGAGGGCAGAATAGGATTCAGGACTCAGCGTAGGAAATCTAAAGTGCCATCTCAAAGTGGCTTACAGAGTTGTGAGGATTGTCCACCAGCTCCATTTTCAGTTTACATCTATACAAAAATGTGTGTGTGTGTGTGTAAGAAATATCAGTTTTACCAGTGAACACTTTTCAACTTGAGAGCTGCCATTAACACAGTGACTCCATAAAAGCAGTAAAAAGGTGACGCTGCAGATGAGGGCAACAATTCTGAGGCTTAAAAGATCCAAAAATCTATGTTGGTGTTGAAGGTTTTATTCTGAAAAAGCAGGAGCGCACAGAAAAACTAGAAAATGGAAAACAATCTGGTTTGACCCCAAAAAAAAAATTCCTTCATGACTGCACAGTGAGTAAAGATCGCTCCTCAGGATGGAGGTGAACTTGTTTTCAAAATGTTGTGGAAAGGATTTCGATGGAATAAAAATCAAAATGATGGAAATAGTGGAGACAAAAGGGAACGGATCACGACCCAAAGCTCATCTGTCAAACATGGAGGTGTTTCTATGGTGGCTCTGGAGTGTACAGCACTGACACACTGGCATTTATTGATGTTTTCCCTGCTGAATGCAGAAGTATGCAGGAGTTTTCTCTGTGCTGAGATGCAGCACATACAACCCACTCAAGGACACTTCATTATCCACCAGGTCCACAGTTGTGAAGTTACGACAACACCGACCACAGTGATCCTTGGGGTGAAGAGGTGAAACATGTTTGAATGGCAGAGTGACTCACTTGACATAAATCTAAATGAGCATTCATGAGGAGAATCACTGCAAAAGATACTAAGTGTCCTGAGGTGGACATATTTCATGAGGTCATGAGGCAGTCACAAGGCTGCAGCATCATTCTGACAAAATCTTCAGTCTGATGGTTTTATTTCTAATGCTTCTGTCCACTTACTTTGGAGCGGCTCCATTTTGTTTAAAAGCTCCTTCAACCGCATATTTATTTTCTTTATCGATGTAAATCCATTAACATTAAAGACTAGAGCTGACACTTTGTTGCAGTATCCATCATCTTACTTCAACTTGAATGTAGCCTGGAGCACTGAACTGTAACACAGTATTCAGAGATGATGAAACAGTCTGTGTGTGTGTAGGTGTGAGACGAGGAGATGAGAGAAGACGGAAAGTCAAACTATATAACTATACACAGGTTCCTATATATTTGAAATTTCAAAATTCCCAATATTCAGACTTCTCGGTAAAAAAAATTCCAATAATTTGTGACATTTCAGTAAATAGATGTGTATCATGTAAATAGTATGGAATTAATTGTTTGCTTTAAGTATCCATCCACCGTTTTCCATACTTTCCCAGACCTGGACGTTTAGAAAATATAATTCCATACCTACATATAGATCGTTATAGATGGAGAAAAAATAAAATAAATTAATTATTTATTACTGCAACTTGTTTTGGAGCGAAGTCTCACCTCGTGCCTTTCGCCTTTGTTTTCCGTGAGCAGAATGATGGCGTCGGCCAGCGTGGTGGCCGTCGCTTCCACCTGCTCCACCATCACCTGTCGAGAGCTGTAGATGGCCAGGATGTAGCCGGGGAAGTCCTGGCTGGGCCGCCGTGCTGCTCCGCTGGTGGGGCTCGAGACTGGGAGGATGGCAGAACACTTCATTAAGACAAAGGTACACTATAAACAGGATGGTATGTGTATTGCGTGTGTACACCTACTGGGCGTGGGTGGACCTCCTGTCCCGCTGACGTTCATCTGCCAGTGGTTAAAGGCGCAGCAGACGACGGCGTACTCCCCTGGCTCCAGCATGACATCACAGCCTACAAATTTCTTCACCGCTCGCTTGCTGTGCGCCAGCAGACGGCCCAGGGTCAGCTTGTTGCCACTACCGAAGGAGGCCCTGAACACCATGATGCACAGGTCCAGCAGGTGGCTGTCGGCTGTGTCTGAGCGCCTGTGGAGGGGATCGGGAAGTTACCGCAAAAACACAAGGGAGGGGGAATAAAAAAAAAAAAAAGAAGAGGAGAAAAATGCAAATCCTGTCCTATTTACCTGCTTCCCTCCTGGAAGAGAGCAAACTCCAGCGCTGTCCTCTCCAGCACGGTGAGCGCAGTGACCGTGACCGGTCCATTGGCTTTGCTGGGGAAGCAGCCTTGTAGTCTCACCTCCTGCCAGTCTGAATGGATCTTACAGATGTCCACTGAGTCAAAGTACCTGTGGGAGAAGAAGAAAAAAAATCAAAGTGAGCCAGAGTCTTCTTTAGTCTATACAGGACAGGAAGAATCTATGTGTTTCTGAAATTCACAGAATCCCAATTTTTCGAGACAGCGGCGGTGTGACCGGCTGATCTTTATTTGTATGCATCACAGGCGGCTCTTTAACATTAGTGTCGCCTCTGAGGCTGCTGCTGTACAAACACAATTTACCTTGCTAACATCTCAGGCCTCTCGCTTCAAAGAGAGAGCCCCCTCGAGGGACATTTCTCTTCCTCACTTTCAGTCTGTTTTTCATTGTTTCATCACTTCCTAACCTCGCTGACAACTGTCTTACATCTTACTTTTGTCCTCTTGACAATCACAAAAGAAGAGCGAGACGGAGAGAGAAAGGCAGGAAAGTTTCACACTCAGGTTTTGATCACAACAGACAAACGTGTGTTGTTGCTTAGTGTTTGTGTTGTCCACTTGAGCTGTTGATTTAGCGCGTTGACATTTGGCAAACAAGCTGAACACCTTTAACCAGCACGGGTAGACACTGTAACTGTAGGTTCGTCGAGTTGAGAGATTATTTGTCCGTCGGCGAAAATAACAAACAGCCAGAAGACAGACGGGGATCTCGCAAGAACACAAGGTTTGAGTTTTTCAAGAGGACGGTCCCACGGGACTTAAGGCAACTCTTATTTTGTGAAAGAGGAAGGATTAATAACAGACTGTATCCTCACATGAACCAACTTGCCTGGAGGATTTTGTAAAAGCTTCCACTGATCAGATGTTTGCTGACAGGGTAAATAAGCTAATTTTATACTCACAAAACACAAACTCATGGACAACTGCCTGGATAAAGTTGTTTTTTTTCAATAAATATAAAACCTTATTAAACTCAAGAAACTTTATATTAGATCATTTTTCTTTTGATTGATTTCCAGGCAGTTATTCAGGTCAGATTTCCTTTCTGCCCTTTGTAACAATAAGGTCGCTTTAGTTTGACTTCAGTAGGAGACATTTCTCTTTTATGTTTCAGATTACTTTCAGTTTTGTTTTCAATCAAACTGCTACCGGCAACCGTGTTTACTGACCTCGACAAGGGCAGCGGCATATGAAATGGCCGTTTTTATGAAAGGGAAGGATGGCGCGGATGCAGAGCAAGAGAAAATCTAGTCGATACTCGATGCTGTGTGTGACTGAACCAAAGGATTAATCCAATATGACAAAACACACTGAGAGCCATGACAGGTCTAAGCCTCTGCCTGCCAAATCCCTGGCAACCAAAGCTACCACACACATATACAAAAAAAAAAACACAATTCCCTAATAACAGCATGGTTTGGAAACTACAAAACAACAACAACCACAAAGAAGACTGTTGCTCAGTGTCATGTCAATAGCAGATGGTCAGCACAGAAACAATACATGTCCATCAAAGAGTTTTTCACCTGCACTCACATGACAACAGATTTATCATTTGTTATTCTAAGCAGCTGCCGGTGGGTAAATCTTTGATGTGATGAATCCTCACAGGGAACATTTTACATTTATAATAATAGTGTGTTTGGAGTGTGCAGTCACAGCCAACCTGGTTGATATTTAATAAGCAGGAGAAAAATCTGCACACCAATGAGAATAGAGTAGCAACAACTTCACATCAACTCATCTGGGTGACATTACTTGTGATGGCCACTAGGAGGCAGAAAGGCTAATTGGGAACGAAAGAGTGAGTTATTTTCTGAGGTTAACCACATCTACAAATAAGCAGCTTTAAGATTTTCCTTATCGCTGCATCTGGAAGTTTCCTGTAAACAAACCAAAAGCTGGTTTCAGACAGACACACAATAACCACTAACAGGTTTCTCTGTCTAGCTCAGACTTGTGTGAACATGATTATTACTTTATGAAGTCAGTGTACTCCATCCAGAAGACCCCCTCGCTGCTGCCGTGCGCCATCAGCTCGTGACGGAGGTGCTGCGGCCAGTCCGTCCACTCGTCCGACCAGCTGCCGTTCCACGAGAAGCGACCCCACGGGTTACGCAGCCGCAACAACCTGCAGCGGAGCGACAGGAAGAAGACGCGGGTAGACAAAGGAGGGACAGGAAGCAGTTAAAGTGGCAACAGCTTTCCATCAACGCCGCATCCCCATCTCTCCAGGCTCATCTCACCTCCTTTTATGGATGATTGCCTACATTTTAACAACCCATTTCATTTTACTACCTCCTCCACACCAAGTGAAAAACTTAGGAGGCATAATGGAAAACCATATTGGAGAGTCCCCACTTTCCAAAAAAAAAAAAAAAGCTACTGTGTGGATCACTGTTTCCAAACAGCTTTTCATCTCCTCGGGCTCCAAGCGGGAGGACTCCAACTCATTTTAGATCAAGCGCCGTGGCCCAGTCTTCCAATCTGATTGCTTTATGGCAGTAAATTAAAGTGGTTCTGTGTGGCTCTTGAGCAAATTACATCTGGGATTTTTTTGGCTACTCTCAACTTCCTCTCACAGGTAAAGACAGAAGAAGCCTCCATTGTGTGGATTAACAAAGCCACCCTGATCACAGTGATCAAACTGGAGCTGCGTGCACCTGTTGTCGATTGGCATCAAGCCTCCAGCCCGTTTACCCATAACTCACTCAAGAAATACTGTCACAAAGAAGTCTTCCCACTAAACTGTAAACCGAGGATACCTGCTCTTTAGCATCCATCACATAAAAAAATATTATCACTATTTCTTCATGAAAAAAATCCACATACATACATATAATTCGTTACTGTTACTGTACCTGTTCTAAAAAATGTTTCTGATTATAAAAACCAAGTCACAAAGCAGAGGTTTAGACACAGGAAAAGGAGGAATTACCGTATTTTTCGGACTATAAGGCGCACTTAAAATCCTTTAATTTTCAGAAAAATAGACAGTGTGTCTTATGTATTAATTCTGTTTGTGTTTACTGAGCTTGAACCGATTTTATGGTGGTGCACGGTGCTCAAAAATCTGTCAGAATGTTTTAGTATGAATTTGGTACTTTTACTCCGCTGACACACATTATTTCGGACCCCAGGAAGACCAGCTGGTGCTATTGGCAACAGCTAATGGGGATCCTTTTTAATAAATAAATACCGTATTTTCCGGACTATAAGCCGCTACTTTTTTCCAACGCTTAAACGAACTTAAACACCGGTGTTTCTCATGTATCGGTGGCACAAAGCTCGCTGGCTTTTTACAAGCTAGCAAGCTCCGTGCCGCCGATACATTTAGCGTCGTCACATCAGACCCGGTCAGAGTGGACCACATGAAACTGTTCGAATAAATTCAATAGCTGCTTATAGACAGGTGCGCTCAATAGTCCGGAAAATACAGTAAACTCAATATTACAGTGTGTATAAGGACCCCAAAATGGCACCTGTTAAGAGACAGTCGCTTAATGCGCCTTATAATCCAGTGCATCTTACGTTCCGAAAAATACAGTATATATATTTATCTGTATTTTGCTCGACACAGAAGCCCTAACATTTGAGCTGTTGGATAACATAGCCATCAGTTATAATTTAAAGAAACTGATACGACACAAAGCCTGAAAACCCTGAATTAGACATGAGGAATAGGCCAACACATTGTTGCAGTTTGAACTGATCTGAACATCCAAGTATTAAAAAGTGAATGGATTCTGGCTGCAGCTTCGTCTGGAACAGGACTGTAGCTCTCAAACACTGTTATTAATCTTTTACACTGATTATTCAATCAGTAAAATTTAATGTCCATCCAAGCCACGTGAGTCACTTTACATTTCCTATCAAAAAAATTGAATGGGAGTCTTGCTTCAGTGCCAGCGGCGCCGGGAGTAGCGGCTCCTATTTTGCAACTCTGTATTAAAATGGCCGCCCCTAATGTTTTGTTTAAGTGAATGAACTGTATAATTTAGGAGCACATGTGGGCAGGGTGCCAACAAAATACACTCATTCCATTTCATTTTAATGCTTCCCCTAAAAGTCTCCTGCAGTATATTGTCTGATACATAGATAAAACTGATATAAGGAAGGAGATAGAAAAGATAAATGAGAATATTCAAGTATGCAGGATGGGACAGAGCAAAGATTAAAGACACCAGAAACTCCCAGAAGGATGAAAAGAGTCTGGATCCATTCATACCTGTAACCCTGGACGTCCCGTACGTCCAAAATGGAATATGCGTGACGCGGCCGTAGACCCAAAGACTCATACACGACATCATCGACCTTCATGTTGCCTCCTCCGCAAGATGCACCCATCAGAAAGCTAAAACACAAACAGGAAATGATGAGTAAATAACAATTCACTCAAAATAATAAATGTTTGTTATTGATCTGTATGTCTGATGTATTCTGAAAATAAACTGGAAACTTTTTTTGTTGAACTTTTGTTGAATTCAGATTTTTCCGGTTGTCCAACTCTCTGATGTATTAAATCATATTTTAAATAAGGATTTTGGCAGATGGTCCTGCAGTTTTGTCCACAAATGATTTGGCCCCTTTGGAGTTCATGCTGCTTTGAAAGCTCACGTATTAAAGTGCTGAGTGCCGGACCTCTTTCATTATGGACACATGCTGCAAATTGGCATTCGGCGCCTTTGTTGCACCTCCATGTTTGTAGTTGCGATTAGAGGATATTGATTCAAAGTACCGAATGAGTGCGGTTTATTATTTCATCTACTCGCTGTGGAGCTCCCCTGTGCTCCCTCTCTCACCCGGCCTCTTTGGAGCTGAGCATCTTGGCCCAGATCAGGTCTGTATCGATGGGCTCCTCCCGGGGGTTGGTGGAGCTGACTTGGAGCATTAGTGAGTCACAGGGAGCCCCGGTCAACGTGGCCAGGCCCTCGATGGCACGCCCTGCCTGCAGGGCAAAGTAGGAACCATGGAGTTTGGCCAGGGCCTTCTCAATCAGCGCCACCCATAGCTGCTTCCTCTGAGCCTGAAATGACGGGGAAGAGAAAGAGGAAATATGAGCCTGGGCATGACTCACTGGGAGAAAAACATTTGGACCAGGAAATTATCTGTGCTCTAGTGTAATGTGTTAACCTCCTGGCTCTCACTCAGATGGTTTAAGGTGTTGTTTCTTATCTCAGAATAACCATACACTCAACTTTTCCTCCATTTTGGTCATGCTCAGCCCTGATGGTGAACGTATCACCTTAGACCTGCAATAATTAAAGTCTCTTCTGTCTTTATTTTGACGTAGTCTCACAAGATAAAGCGAGGACAAGGTGGGATGTTTCACCAGTACGTCTCCTCAGCGTCTACGTGTGTGTGCTTTTATTTTTCCAATGCCTTTTTTGTTTTGCATAATTCAATACTTCATTTGTCCTGTAATTGCTGACTGTTGATTAATTAGACATTCCTCCTCTGTTGGGTCCTTTGAGACGTGCTTGTGATAAAACGCCACATAATTAACTAAGTGAACTCATTAATACCTTATTATTCAGGGTTTCTGCAGGGTTCACCAAGTGGAATTTAAGACTTTTAAGACATGCCACACAGAATACGTATCATTACAGCACTTGTTTCATGGTCATATCAGCCAAGGTAGGGAGGATATTTATTACCTGCACTGAGGAGTTATGTTTATTGGTTTGTTTGTTTGTCTGTACTGAACAGATCTTATTGGGAAAGATCAGAGGATGTCATTATGTCCAAATAAAATCTAAAATTTTGGTATATCTCTATCTTATAATAATCTTATATCTCTTATTATCTTATAATAGGTCAATTTTAAAAATGCCAACTTCTTCATGCATCTACACACACATCCAGGTTAATGATGTCTACAATCTGAGACCATTTGGTGGACATCAGATTTCATTTGAGGACACAGCAGATCAAAAACAGAAATACATTTGTCATCTGTACATAGATTATGATTTGGTGGAGGTTTGTTCTCTGAGTGCTTTCTGGTTGTGACCATGATTTTCATTTAAAATTAAAATGAGTCCAAATGTTTGACATTAGTTCAGAGGTCTGGAAGGACAATATTTGTGGATGAATACTTTTTGTCCATGATTGATGTAACTCTGTATCTCACAGCCAGTCAAATATGCTGGAGATTGAACATTATGCTTTCTCTATATCTACATATTAGAAGAAGTGTTTGTAACTACATGCTCCATCTCCTCACCTGAGAAAAGAGGAGGTAGCCATAGTCGTCGCAGGGCAACATGTCATCCACAAGCACCGTCGTCCACGTCCCGTCTTTACACAACCGAACCTGATAGGCCCCCTCTGGGCAAATGGTCCTGGTGATCATCACCCTCTCCACCAGCTCTGGACGCTCGGCCAACACCGCCAACGCACTCAGGAACCTGGAGTGAGATAAAACTCAATGAACCGGAAAATGAAACGTCAGATCAGGACGGACAGATGGGCGAATGAAGAGATGCGACTGAAGCACGGCACAAAGAAAATGTGAATTAAAGCGACGAGACCAATGGGGAAGAAAATACATAAATGATCAGCTGATTGTGACAGACAGGTGGCTGAATGGACGCCCACTTTAGTCAAAGAGACAGACACGGTTAAGGAGTTTTAATTGATGCAATCAAGGAAGGAATAAAAGGAAAAGGCTGACAAAGAGCCATTAAACTGTAAATGTGGAATTAAAACACTTTCTTCCCTACCTCGAGCAGTTATGAAAGATTTTTTTTTAACATAATTTGCCCTCATTGAAAATCAATCACATTTGATGAGTCAAGCTTCTATGCCTTCTGGTTACCTCCCCATTACTGTTAATTCCCCCTGCAGCAAAGACAAACTGGCTTGGCTCCCCTAATTAGCTTGCAAGAGAAATTAAGTTAATCAAAAATCGGGATAAATCTGAAAATGCTAATTCTTTACACAAGAGAAACAGAGCTGGGGACACGGATCCAACTTAAAAGGAATATATTTTAAAGTGAGCATTAGCTCATTTGAAAACGGAGAGAGAAATCACACACACCAAATGAAACGGTGATAATGAGTCAAGGTTTTCAAACAATGAGCTAAAAGTATTTGTCTTGGCGTGCTGCTGACTCACTGCTGATTTTGCACACGCAGTATTTTTGATCCTTTTATTACCAACATAGCTAAAATCGACCAAACTGTGGAGCTACTTTTTGCCACTGGCGGTGTTGTCATAATATCTACAGATAAAAGCAATATCCTCTCCATGTGAGTTTAAAGTCTGAAACTCCTGTGTCGGGTTATGATATTAAAACTATACTCCATCTGTTCAAGTGGCGGCTGAGAGAGGCTGATCAGCCCATTTAGTCGCTGATGAAATACCAATCGGCAAAAAGAATCAGATGAAAATCCCATTAGCTGCGACCTAATGTGACTCTGATGTCAGCTCTTACACTCAAGGACAAAGGTGACTGGCACAACTTTTATTCTGCTGGCAGGAGATGGGGTGGTTGCTGGTTTATTAGGACAAACGTGTGTGTGTGTGTGTGTGTGTGTGTGTGTGAGAGATGAAGCCAATGAAAAAGAATTTGGGTTACATCCTGTTGCGAGTGAGAGGATTCGGCTCTAGGGAGGGTTATTTTTGATAAGCTGTGTGCGCTGGTGATGAAGCGAAAAGTTGTATTGGGACAACTTTGTGAGTGACTGCTCTTTGTTGTGTGTGTGTGTGTGTGTGTGTGTGGGGAGGAAAAATGGTGGATGGCACACACCCCAAAGGACACACCGAACAAGGGCAGGGAGATAAAGCGTGTGTCCAGACCCACATCCCTGTGAATAATCTCCCTGTCAGGTGTATCTGTACATCTGTCCGCCGCGCGCTCTCTTTCATTAAATGCTCCGCCTGCTTTCTTTTTTCAGCCTCCCAATTTTTCAGTTTCCCGCTTCCTCCACTTGCCGTTTCACTGCCTCTCTGTCACTGTCTCCATCTCTGCCGACTGGCTGCAGTGTTCATCTAAAAACAGTCTCAGGCAAAAACCACACAGATCGAAGTGTTATCTATCGTCTTCTTTAAATTCCCTCTGACCTTTCACAGAGACTGAACACAATAAAAAATATACTTTTGATATTTCTTTTTGTCTTGGGTCACAGCATAAATCAGAAAAAAGTTTCATGTATTCATTTCTGCCCTGTTACATTTTTGTATATAAATGTTGTGTTTCCAGATTGTCCCGGGTTATCTAATCTGATCATTGTATCTCCATGTTTTGTTGTGACAGCTCACCAGCAGTTTCCCAGGAGTCCTTGCAGGATGTCAGAGGGCCTTGGCGTGCGGAAGACGGACCACTTGACGCCTCTGTCTTTGAAGTTGCTGCAGTTGATCTCGTGGGGGCGCAGCCACTTTTTGATTCGCTGCTGGACGCTGTCGCCCTCAGGGAAGCCCACAGAGCGAGGTCCCGGCGGGAAACTGTCATCCACAAAGTTCACAGAGTTCTGGATGAGGACAAAGAGGGAGACGGTGGAGGTTAAACATGATACAGAGGCAAAAGGAGTGAGAAAAGTCTGTCTCAAAAATTGGGTTTTGAATAAAAATGATTCAATTTTAGGCACACACACACACACCATCTGAGACAGTTTGATGCAGATCAGACTTTATTTGTGGGCACAGTACATAAATTATGCCTTTGTTGAAGTTTGTGCTCCCTGAGTAAATCACAACAAAAACTTAAAATAGATTAAATAGTAGGAAATAATCTAATCAAAAAATAAAATTTAATTTGGTGAGAGCAAATAAAGCTTTTCAACCTTTTTTTGCAAGTGAATGACAATCAATACAGGATAGAGCAGGCCACCACATGAGGTCTGGATTGTGGGATGAACTGGGGAAAATGTCTGCTGTCCACATTTATTCATGTGGCAGGAGACATTACTTCCACTGCTCATACATGGCGCACAGCAGAAGCCCAAATGTGGCACCATGTACTCTACTACCCAGGATAAATATGCAAATCGCCTGCTCACATTTAAAGCTCTTCACTATCAGACGTGTTACCTGCAGAGCACTGAGCATTTTTAATGACACGCTGGATTTTAACACACTTTGAAATGTAGCTGCCTGTCTCTACTGTACCCAGGACCTGGACTACATGGATACATGAACAGATCCAGACACCCAATCTGACACACTATCTGCCCATCTAAAACTCTCCTGTACAAACCTGAGAGGGCAAACAGCCACACACGCCAAACACTATCCGGTTTCCTATTTGCCGTGTCAGAAGTGGGTCTGGCCAGCTGCGCGTGTGTGTGTGTGTATGGCGGCAGGAGGATGTAACGTGTGTAACCCCCGCCCCCACCCCTCCCAGGTGGCTCACAGTGAAGCGAATTGATTGGTAACCATCAGCCACAATCCCATTCTGTAGCTTTGACGCAGCATTAGCGAGCAGACAGAATCGCTTCAATGCTTCTCCACCGCCCCGACCATCCGAGGTCTCCACGTGGCTTACTGATTGTGTGGGTCACCGGCTCAGGTGCGACCCCTGCGCTGGATTTTCATCGTATGGGTTCAGGAGTCGATGTAAATTTACCACAAAAGGTGGAGAGTGAAGCTCTGGGCCTGGATACAGACAGACACTGAGAGTCTAACTAATGCAGCTCACATAATACAGTCTGTACATTAACAAGACTGTGGAGAAATGAAAAGACCAGACTGTGACCAAGGGTAAAGGAGTCAGCCTTGTTATGTTTAAACTGCTCCAGATGAACTGAGCCGAGCTCTGGCTGCTGGCTATGAGATCGCTCTCATAAATTTCTTTCTCATGTTTGTACAGAAGAAGTCTGTTGAAAAAATAATGGACATGATTCAACTGAAAATCATAAATATATCATAAATAATACATTTAATTGTGAATTTTATTTATTCATCTTGCCTCAAGATGGGTGCCAGTTTTCATCCTCGTTTACTCCGAACAAATGCTTTTTGCAGAGTTTTACAGTCTGTATTTTAAAAATGAATTAAATATTTTGCAAAATATGTTTAGTAGGCAGAAGCTTGTTTTCACACTCTCTCATCTGCAGGTCAAGATGGAAGTTCAGCTAATAAATAAACACGAGAGTGATGTCAGTATATGAACATCATGCTGAGAAATTCTACCATGTGCTGCAACATATTTTTAATACATCCTTTGACTTCCCCAAGGTTCTGCTGCAAGACTATCCCACTGTACTCTTATCTTATATCATATAGGAGAGATCTGAAAGACATGATGATAGATGATGATGATGTGTTTTTGATACATATGATATAACACTCTGGACTCTGCAGATTTAGTTCAGAGATGTGAAGAGAAAAAACATCAATGGTTGACAAGTATTTAAGAAGCTGTTATAGCATATAGTGTGCCTGAAAATATTTCAAAATAAAAGCCCTGTTGCAAACTGAAAAGCTTACTGAAACACAGGCTTTTAATTTGAAAGGATTACACCTACCATGCTACAGTATAACCAAACAGATATGAGAAGTACATTTCTGCCTGTATTACAAACTCGTTTCAACCAGACGTCTGTTGCTTTCTGCAGTTGAGCTAAATTAAATCGTGGCTCTCTATTTGAGGAAATACTGTATGTGCGTTGGCAAAGTGGGTTTTAAAGACCTTATAAATCCAACTGCTACCTTATATTAATAACGAGTGGCCTTCATAACCCAAGGCAGGTGCCGGGCCAACCTCACTCACAAAGCTGTTACAGTTCTTATTCAACATTTTTTTTATGATTTCTGAAAATATATAAATAAATAGTCTCAAATGACTAGAGAATTAAGATTTTCCAGCTCTGCCTAAGCTATTCAGTCATCATTATGTTGTTGTTTTTTATGGGTCTGGTAACACTTAGGCGATTAAAGATATTATGTAAGAAAAGATATCAAAGAGCTACAGAGAAAACAATATTCCTGTTGTTGATTCTGGTGACGTGACATCTGTGAGGCTCGCTGAGTGCCCTCATTGAATGAACTCTGTCCTGCTGTCCAGATGTCAGCATGCAAACCCACGACTGCAATCAGCCAAATCTGCTGCCTTCCTGTCATCTCCCACACTACACACAACTAGCAGCCACACTGGTGCCTTTTCTGAGGACACCGAGCTTGCAGTTACATATCTCCAAGTTACAAACAACCTATTGATCTCCCAAACAAGGAACTAAAGCGCTGAGTTTCACAGTGCCACCCAAAACAAAAGCGTCCAAGAACAGCCTGGCACGTACAATACTGTGGCAGGCAGTAAAAACCTGTCACTGTGGGCAGTCCCAGCTAAAAATCCCACATGAAAAACCAAGTGTGGCAAATATTTCAGCAACAAGTAGCATAAAAAGTGGTGGAAAGGTGGAAAAATAAAACAAATCAGAGTCAATCTGTTGCCGTGCAGCATATTTTTTGTTGCTCCCTCAGAGGGTAACGTGGAAAGGGAACAGAGGAATCCGTCCGGGCCGGATTCACAGTTCACAAGTCGAGCCGATGGCTGTTAGTAGCGTTTACTTGTTTGGCACGGCGAGTCAGCGGACACACTCTGGGGCATTGGCATCAAGCGCACACCTCTCGCTCTCAAAACCAATCGAGTGGAGTCGAAAAGCAACGAGGCACGAGAGACAAACTGCACTCAGGTGAGGAGGGAATAATAATATTTCTTACACCTTTTACTCCCGTTTTGAGCTTTATTAAAAGCTGCAATATGGACAAACCCTTCAATAATTTATATTTTATCATCAACACCATCTGCTTCAGTCTAAAAAGAACATCGTGGTAGAGCTGCCCACACGTCTCATCACAGGGAGAACCAAAAGCTTTTCTCATTATCGAATTTTCACCACTGGTGTTTTGGTGCTTGCCAAGTGTTAGCACCGAGACAATGATGGATTAGAAAGACCGAGACCTTTTACTCACCAATTTACCTCCCTTTATCTCTGTGCCCCCCTAAAACTGAGATGCAGCAGTTGATGCTGTTGGTGATTACATTCACTATAGGGAAGCAGATCATTTCTGCTCCTCTCCTCTTTAGCTCTGCTGCTAAAAATAGGCCAGCCCTGTGTTCACCTTAGCACGTACACACACACACACACACATTGACTGCTACACTGGAGGATTGAGTGCAGTCGTGTGGAGAGGTTGGGCTGGGGGTGGAGGGGTGTAGTGGGTGGCATGGGGAAAGTATATTTTGAGGTATTAGCAGAGAGGAGGGGGAAAAAAAAAACCAAAAAAACGATGAGCATGTGGGGATAGATGTGATGGAAGGAGACGGGATAAAAAGGAGATGAAGAGGGGAAAGTACTTTGAAGAGGGGGAAGAGCTGGAGAGGCAGACCTTAAAATATTTGAGAGGAAAAGGACAGATGATGAAAAAAAAAAAAAAGTGAGAGTAGCCTAAATGACGATTTTGAATTAGGAAAAAAGCGAGAAGGTGGGGATGAGGGATCTCCGATATCCTTCCTTCCTACCGAGCCAGCTTTCCGCCCACGCTCGCAGCACTGAGCCCTATGACTTTCAAAGAAGGCATTAATAATGCATTCCAAAGCTCACTTCATGCTATTGTAAACATGGCATGATAGGTGCCATGCTGGTGTAGTAAGTGAGCACGCATTAGACACCCGAATAAAATCAGAGGATGGGAGCCTGCTCTAAAATTACCTAAATCTAAACAGCTCCAGATCCTGCAATGCAAACATTTTTTTTTTTCCTGAGGTTTAATTAGTCCAATCAGATGTCTCATTAGAATGGGTGTTAGCAGTCTTAACAAATGAACCCTTCTGACAGTCCTGACTAGCATATCATGACAACATAATACTGGCTTATCAAAGGCTCAGCACTGGCAGACGCCGATGATCTTCAAGCGGAGGGATAAAAGGAGGCAGTATAAAGGTTGTCACATCTCAACTATAGTTGCTAGGGAAGACCTAACAGCTGTGACACTGAATCACACCAATCAGGTGTCACCTACCGCACAATTGACCTCTAAGTCTTTTAAACATTTAACCAAGAGGCTGTGAAGCTGGTAATAACGCATCCTCGTTTTTAGGTTGCTATGACAACAGACATGTCTGTAAAAGCGAAAAAACAAACTTAATCTGACTGATCAACTTTTGCCTTGTGACAAGTACACAACCTTACAAACTATTACACAGCAACATGTCGTGTAGCATCCTAAATGCAAACTGTTTTGAATGGTGTCAACTGAGGACAGGAAACAGAGAGTCTGACTCAAACTAGCTCTCAGGAGAAAAAAAAACAAAACACACAACCTGACTTAACCTCGATCAAATCAGATCAAATGATAAAACTAGAATCATTATGTTGCATTGTGAAGAGACCTCACTGTGACTGGGTGTAGAGCGATTATAAAAATTAGACATTCTGTATCTGCAGCTCATTTTTGTGGCCAAGATTCAGCCGCTGGTCGTTTAAAACTCAGCTAACGAAGCAAGTGCAAACAGAAGCAATAACAAAGCCTATTAGCATTTCTCTGAAATTAGAGAGATTGAGAGAGTGGGAACAATGCCAGAGTCATAACAAAAAAAAAAAAGAGGAATTACAATGAGTGGAACTGTGCTCTGAAAGGCAATGTGCACTCTGTGACGCATTTCACATTGAAATGAGCAGCCGCTGACTTCTCACAGAAATCAAGAGAGACTCGTCAGCACGCAAAGATAAGGAGGACACACAACACATGAAGTCTATGATTTACTAATGACAGTGAATGTGCCTTTTTTCCCGGCTACAACTCCTGATGTTCTTACCTCTCTGCAGAAGCTGACTATGTTCTCCCAGAGCTCCTTGGCCTCGCCCTCGTCGTTTCGTCGACGGGCCTCTACATGCATGCTCTCCCTTCTCTTCAGAGGCTTAACCACCTTGCGAAGGGTGAGGTACTGCTGTGGTGTGTGGCATGCAGCACAGTTCTTGGCCTTGATGTCGTTGAGCAGCGTACATGCTGGGCAGCTCCACTGTCCCACCTTCTCCTGAAGGCTGGATGAGGTGGAGGAAGAAGAGGAACCAGAAGCAGCAGAAGAGGAGGAGGAGGAAGGAAAGCCCCGGGCCTGTTTCCGTGTTTTATGACCTGAGGAGGTGGAGGAGGAGGAGGGTGTGCAGGAGCAGGATGCAGTGCCAGGCCCCACTGGGAGGCCACAGTGTGTACAGCAGCGGGACAGGGGCACCGGCTGCTCCTGAAAGCCGTGCAGTTTAGAGGAACCACAAGCTGAGCACTTGGGTGCGCCTGTAGGGTTGCGCAGGGTGCACTTGGAGCAAGCCCAGGTGCTAAAGTCCGGGCTAGAGGGGCTGGCTGGAGTAAATCGTACCGTCTCGCAGCCTACTAAGTCAATGAGGTCAGCACCAGCCCGTGACGACCGGCAGGCCTCGCACTTTGATGAGCTACCTGGGTTGGGCAAGGAGCAGCTAGGGCACTTCCAGGTGGGGGCTACGGAGGAAGCAACAGCTAGGTGGGGGGCCAGAGGGTGATGCTGAGAGTCTTCTTCCTCCAGGATACTGAGGCGCTTGTTGGGGTATGAAGGTTCTTGGGGTTGGGC
>OOFC01014411.1:0-10304 GCA_900323345.1 Pseudochromis fuscus
TAAGGGTATTATTTACAGTACTGCAAATGCAGGCTGCATGCTTTTAGTTTTTATAAAGTTTTTATAATTTTTGAAACACTACAGTTTTTCACACATCAAAAGTATAACTGTGTTTCTAAGTGTAAGTTTATTGGCCCAAAAATGTAAGAATTTAGATTAGATTACATTCAGTTTTAGCACTAATATCTGTTTAGGAAAACAGACAAAAAACAAAGTTAAGAGTCGTAGTCTAAAATAATCAGAACTGCATCAAATCAATAAACGTTTGCGTGCTGGCGGAGGAATTTCAAAACAAGCTGAGAGACAACTTCAGTGTCGTCGTCGTCCTCCTCCTCCTCCTCCTGTTGCTGCTGCTGGAAACAGGACTGTTGGGAACAGTGATACTCAAACACACGGCTATAAAACCAAGTCATTTCACAACATGCAGCAATTTACACAAGTATTCATAGAAAAATAATGGCAATAGCAGTGGTGGGTGTCAAAGCAGGAAAAGCAAACCTGTAAGTAGTTGTGATGATGGCTCAGCTCCATTAAGTGTCCCAGTAAGTAAGCATCTGTTGCAGAATTACTAAAAATCTTTAATAATTGTCGTTATTATTTCAGTATTAACAGATATTGATATTGAACTTTTCATACGAGATTACATATAGTGTCAGTATTTTTATCTTCACAATCAATGAAATGATCCTGAATATGTAACAATATGATATAATATGAACATCATTCTATTTATGGAGCCACACAACAAACAACAAATACAACTGTGTTATTTTTTTAAATAAATGAAGATTTTAAGCATCTTTTAACTCATTGTTTTCCTTACTAACACACTACTTTGCTGATTTTAGTTTTATTGCATTTTATTGCCTTTACCGAGTGCCAGAGGCAGCTGTTGTCCTACAAATAAACTCAAATCATTTTATGCTTATCACCCAGCACTAAACAGGGTTGTAGTACTTCAACAGAAGTTGGTGGAGCCCAGAAATGCTGAGGAGTTCGGAGCTTTATTACAACAAAATAAAAAGAATTACCCAAAATAAATGACAAAATAACTGAAATATTATCCAATGGGATTTTTCATCAGAAGTTGGTGGAGAACAAAACAGAGGTAGAAAAAGAGGGATTTTTGAGCTTAGCATCTCAGGTGACCAGAAACAAACTTCAAAGTAAATGCTAATGTTGCTGCATGTCTCCCTCCTGTGTAAAAAAAAATCACTAGTTTGCTGCTAAATAACAAACTGGTGTATCAGTGTTTAGTGCACAATTTATTACACTGCTTCCAATTGGACGAAAAAATCTATTACTGCAGCTTGAAATGAAAATAATAACAAACAGCCACTGGCAACCTCAACACTATCAAGACAGCTGTGATTGCTTTCATAGAAGCTTTAATAGAGCAATGCAAAGCAAAATCAAACAGTCTATTACTTAAAATGCCTTGGCAGAAATATCCACCTGAAGTGATTACTTGAAGCTAAACTGACCCTCCAATCCTGCTACACAGTTTGCTCTTTACAAGCATATCTCCACATGCTGTAAGTCCAAGAAGTGTTTCTTTTGATTTGACTCTCGAGGTTTGGTCTGGCATGACACTCTTAAAATACAATCCACCCCCCGGAGGGATGAGAGGTGTAAAGAGGCCGGTGAAGGGTGGGTGAAGCCCAAGCAGAGCCCGCCTGAGTCGCTGCTGTGAATGTTTGTAGCACTGGCTGGCTTCCTGCCCCTGTAATTAGTGCTGTCACATCAGTGTCCTTCACACCCAGTGGGCAGCTGGAGCGAGAGCTGCAGGCTCACCCCCCTCACGAGCTGATCGATGGGCCCGCCCTGCCTCTAAACACCCCGCAACGCCGAATAGATAGAGACGTAACACACCCACTTAAACATGCACACAGGATAGCGTCCTCATGTGCGCAGCCAGCATGCAAATACACACAGTCCCAACAGACAACACTGTGCAATCACCGAAAAAAATAAATAAATAAATTCCTGCTTCTAGTGTACAAGTCACACACAAGACTTAAGACATCATATGCTGTAGATACACACACACCAATTCCTTAAAAGTTTGAGGTCTTGCAGAGCTAGTCAAAACTTAATGTGTTATTTCTGATATATGTGCAGATATTAAACTGTGTATGTGCATTTATGCGTGGAGATAAAGTGAGAGGGAGGCCTGGAGTTATTATAAGTGGGGGATAACTTTGGCTCATTAGCGCTTCGGTAAGTGTAAAGAAATTACTCTACGTCTCATCAGCTTCCCAGAAAGTTTTTCAAAGCCTGCTTGATGAACTTTATTTCCCCCAGAATGGGATGATGTTACATAAAAATGGTCTATGTGGCTGAAATGAAGCAAGGAAATGTATTAGAGGGCAATCATCATATGCTACTATATGAGTTTTTATAAGTTACTGCCTTACATATGATTCACAGAGTCTTTTTCAGTCTTTATATTACCCCCTCCAATATAATAAAGCCAGAGTTGCTGTTACTGGGTACTAATGTAATGATACTGACTGATATTAGATTTTTAGTTTCAGTCTTCGACGGGCCACAATCCTCCCAAGTTCACTCTCTCCACCATTTAAACCTCAGACAGCCAGCAAGAGAAATTAATGGTGAAACAACAAAAAACAAAATCAGATGTTAGACAACAAGAGTAAAACAGCCTACCTGGATCAGTTGTCAGCTGGAACGACAGAAAGGAGAAAAGACCTTCGCTGCTGGACGGGTAGCATCAATGGAAACATGCCAGTGGAGCTGCAACAAACTATTGAGTGATTACAAACTCAGCAAACAGGGAAACCTCCTTTCTGTCTGTCTGTCTGTCTGTCTCTCTGTCTCTCTCTCTCTCTCTGACATGATTGGGTCAATAATGGGTAAACTAGGACTCAGCAGACAGCTTCAGGCAGGAAGCTGTTTCAGAATATAACACCAGCAACTGATAGAAAATCTCTCGACATACTGCACCAGCTGGTCAATACATATAGCTTTGTGGAAAAAGAGATACAGGATAGGACGTTACAGGAGGCAGCACGTGAAAACATGCTGTGGGTTAAACGTGGATTTAGAGGTGGAGGAAGGAGTGCAGCAAAGACAAAGCTTGTTTGTCCCGCTTTAACATCACATTGTTTTGTTTTAATTGAATGACACTGGGGAATCAAATTTGCTATAGCCAGATGCTAACAAAGCATTTGCGAAAAGGATATGATCATTTATGGCTTTTACTGGGTGTTAAATTACCTAGCTTGCTGCTAGCTATTTTTTTTTTGCTTTCATGTCTTTCAACTCTATTCCTAGCCACTACTGTATGTTTGATTTTAAAGGACAGTAGACTACTCAGAAAGTCCGCCATGTGGCATATCCGAGTTACCTGAAAATACTAATTTAGCAGAGTGAGCATCTAACAGGCACAAGGTATATGCTCATGATTTGTAAGCATAATGTTTAGGCTACCATTTTTACCATAGAAATTTTAGGGTGCTAGCTTGCTAACCTATGCCAGTGGACACTAACACAAAATAGCTTAGTTTTTCAGGTACTATGGTTACCAAAATAAGCAGGTGCACAACAGAACAATTAGGACCTATAGCTCAGTCACAACAATGAAAAAAAACAAACCATAACACAATATTGTGTAGGTCCCCATCGAGGTCGGGTCGCCACAAGACATCTAAAGGTCTGCTGTGGTACCAGGCAGCAAGACGTTAGCAGCAGAATTGGACTTGTTTGTCCAGCTTGTCCCACAGATGCTCGATTGGATTGAGATCTATGAAATCTAGAGGCTGAGTCAACACTTTGAACCCTGTCATGTCCCTCAAATCCCTCTTGGACAATGTTAGCAGTGTGACAGGGACCCAAGGTTTTCCCAGCAGAACATTGACCAGAGCCTCATGCTGCTTCCACTGACTCGCCTTCTTCCCATAGTGCACACACACCCGGCGTCCACATGATGTAAAAGAAAACATGCCCACCTTCTTCCAATTCACCGAGGTCCAGTTCTGATGCTCACGTGTCCACTGCAGGACTTTTCAGTGGTGGACAGGGGTCAGCATGGACAGTAGCTCTTCTGTAGGATAGGACTACATACACCTACATTCTTTACCTATGGGCATCAACAGGCCTGTGGCATCCATGACCCTGTCACCAGTCCCTCAGATGTCCTTTCTTGGACCACTGCATACCAGGAAAACTCCACGATGCCCTGACCCAGTCGCCTATCACCTGTTATTTCTGCTTTAACTTCAAAAACGTCCTGATATATCCCACAGTTTGACAGGCACCATTGTTATTCACTTGACGTATCCATGGTCTTAATGTTGGTGCAGATAAACTTTCACTTCTATAGTTGAGAGCAAAGTTACAACAGCTTTCAACCAGCCCTGTGCTATTTTCTTATTTTCGCAATACAAGTGCTACAATACCTAGTGTATGATACATTTATTCAGTAAAAAAGCATTTACAGAAGTACTAATGCACCAGTAGAGGGCCACCATCTAATGTGCATAGATGGCTCTTTATGTCTCAGAGAATCAATAATAGTCTCATGGCAACCCATCAGTTTAGTCCTTGTTGTTCACATATTTCAAGATCTCGGCAGATGCATGGCTATATACCATCAGGTGAACAAAAGGAGGAAAACTTTCCACCACTGCAAGAGGATCATCGTTGAGTTCCAGTGTGCAGACTTAAGGCCACACAAACCATAGTTCAGTCTGAATTAAAGTGTCACTCCTAACTTATCCACACTGTGTCCCTAATGACTGTTAAATGGGAAGCCATTCATCATCCCTGAAACTGTAGGGACTCAACGCCACAGCTCACTGATGGTGAGCGAAGCCTGGTCCTTGTGGTGCAATCCAACAAAGGAGCTACTGTGGCTTAAAGTGCTGAAAAAGTTAATGCTGGCTCTAAGAGAAAGGTGTCAGGACACAGCTTATTGTTGATGTATAAAAGGAAAGGAACAATGTCACCTATCCATCCACCCCACCTCCTCCCTGTGGAGAACTTGAAGCACTACAACAATGTCATAAGTACCATAGCCACAAGAGGGCGCTTTGCCTTTAGGTGCACAAACAACTGATGGGGTGGGATTTTATGGGAGGACAGTGAGTAGCCATCCAACTCCATCTATGAGATCCACTGATATATATATATATTTTTTTTTTACTAAGGTCATAACCATAATGATAGGTTGTATATATTTACAGGTCATATTTCACTGAGGGCAAGATCATTCTTCTATCTGTGCTGTCAAATAGGCTTCTGGGAGAAAATCAATAGGTAGTGGAGGTAGTTGGGGCATAATGGGAGAAAATAGCTTCATTTGATGTAGAAACTAACAGTCAGAAGCCATGAAGTCACAGGAAACAGGTGATCGCTGGGATCCCTTTAAGTTTTCAAAAATGACAAACACCAGCGACACGCTTTGTTCTTAAAAACCCACGGCTCTCAACAATAAATCAATGGCAGCTTACTCATGTGATTGCATCAGTGGTAATCTCCCCTGCCTCTCCTCGCATTGTGCAAACTCACAGAGCATATCAAACCGCAGATGAGCTGTGAAAGGTATTCTGTTAAAAGCTAATGAAGTGGGACTGCAGATACGAAGATGTGCAGCTTACAAAGACCACTGAATCTATAAAGAGGTTAAGTAGGAGGAAGAGACACAGGGGATTCATATGATGAGAAACCCCGCGTAACAATCCAGCAGAAGAAATCTGTAGTCTTGATACCCTGAGGGAGAAGCTCATGGTGTCAAATCTGTTTTTTTTTTTTTTACCCTGCAACACACAGAGCGTTCAGTGTGAAATTGACTGCAGATTGGTTGGTCAAGTTTTCTCTGTAACTGAAAACAGATATGTGGGTAATTCAGTCAAGGCTGCATGGAGGCGTTTATGCCTGTGTAAGATATAGAGCTGAAGTTATCACACACAGACATGACAAACACTAATGTTGAACTGAGATTAGTACGAGTCGTTTTTTTTTTTTTTTATTGATTTACTGTATTTGTTTTCTCAGTCTGACCCCTGTAGGCATTAGTAGGCATTGCAGTGTTCACAGGTTAAAGGTTTTGCTGATGAATGCTTGCTGTAAATATTTCTCCTGGGTGAGGTCAAAACATCAAAATAAAATCACTGGAGATTTGAAAGTTTCAGCTAAGCATAACATGAGCGAGAAGGTGTGTATATTTGTTGTAAAATTGACGATAAAATCAATCTTTTAATAGTAGTTAGAATTCTCAGATAGTTCGAATTAGAAAATAACTTATCTTATCGATGTGTTGCTTAGTAACAAAAACACAACGATGCTGATTTTCAGGTGATTATACAGCCTTTGTCACCTGTTGCCTACGGCAGCCTCTGGGGGACAAACCTAAGCCTCATTTTAATGTTGAAATGACAGCTGCATATTGATGGAGCTGCACCATTTGTACAACCGTTGTGAGTCAGAAAAATAAGAGCACCAGTTCAAAGATGAAGAACAGATAAGAAGAGGGATTCAGTGGCTGCTGCATGGGGCTGGCTGACAATCTAGTGAGAACTCTGAGAATCACAATTTAGTAAATGGAGGCTTATTATGTAGCACTCGAACAACCAGGGGAGTGTGAATTATCGTTGTTAAAGAAGCCGAATATGAAGATGCAAAAAGAAATGGGGACAGACGGAGGCAGAAAACAGAAGAGACGGTGGCGTTGTCTTACCCAGATGGACATCTTTGATGAGGGAGAAATGTTTTGACATTTTCCTAACAGCTAATGCAGGAGGGAAATATGAATGAAAGTTGTTTGAAAGGTTTAGCTCAAGCTGAACGGACATAGTTACCAACACATAAAAAAATCTAATCATTGTCTAAGAGCTGTTTACATTACCTCCCTAATGTTATCTTGTATTAGCATGCAAATGATCTAGCTCATGTTTATACTGTTTATCGTATCATCTCTAATGCACATAGCAAACATGTTTATGTCTTCAGCAGTTACAGGGCAATCTGCTTAGCATCCCACTGTCATCTGAAAACATGTTCTGTATAAATGCAATAAAATAGGTTTGATTGGCTAATGGTGGAAATTCACATATAACTTCTGTGTCCATTAAGACAAACAAACAACAACAAAAATATACAGTCTCAACTTAATATCTCTAATACTGGGAATGATGATGTAATGATATTATATTATTTGTTGTTCACCACTTCCCTCCAGCATGACATGTAGGTTGTTGACAATATGTGCTGCTGGCTGCTGCAGAGACTGTTCGGTATAATTTCAGCAATTTTCCAAGAAACCTGGAATTGTGTGTTATTTTCTCAGCTCAATATATGTGGTGTTTGCAACAAGTGATATTGATACTGGGTCTGAGTGTAAAAACTCTGTGTGTGTGTGTGTTTCCTCTCCTGATTGTACCAACAAAATCCATGTCCACATTATCATAATCACAGCTTGTTTGGATGTGCACACATCCTGCAGTCAGGCCGCTAAGTGTTTTTTTCTTTTGAGCTTCCCAATTCATCTCCACTGTGCAATTATTCCACCCGCTGTCTCTTGATCATCTCGATGAAGGAGGAAGAGGTGAGAAGTGAATGAGTGACGATGACCCGCAGGAGGAGAGGAGACAGAGATGTGTGCATTCACGCAGGGCTTGTAATTTGAATTATTATGTGACTTGAACAAAGAGGAAACAGAGAAAACAACAAGAGTAGGAGAGAAAATAACAAATGGAAGAATGCACTTAAAAATCAGCACTAGACACACGAGTACACTTGCACTCACAGCGGACCTACATCATTTTTGTAATTGTCTATCTGTATATATTTACATTTATGACCTTCTCTCTGAGTTTGATGTGGAGATGTATGTTAAACAGCTGGCTAGACAAGATAACACATTACCATATTTTCCGGACTATTGAGCGCACCTGTATATAAGCCGGTATTGAATTTATTCAAACAGTTTCATGTGGTCCACTCTGACCGGGTCTGACGTGCAGAGGCTAAACGTATCCGCGGCATGGAGCTTGCTAGCTTGTAAAAAGCTAACGAGCTTCGTGCCACCGATACATGAGCCACACCGGTGTTTAAGCCGCAGGGTTCAAAGAATCGGAAAAAAGTAGCAGCTTATAGTCTGGAAAATACGGTAATTACTGACTCTAATATTTAAAAACCTGTACAAAACTATCCAAAGCTATCCCATTTTAATTGGATTTAAATTTAAAATTCTGCTGCAGTCAGATCCACCTCCTTTTTCTCATCCATATATGGTCCCTTTGGGCCAAAGAAAAAAACAACAACATGATGCCAATGACCATATTGCCAAATACTAGTCTTCAGAACAATAGTCCACATGCCAACACGTGACATCACTGTGGCTATGTCCATTTAATATTCATCTGTAGTCAATATGAAGACCTTCCTCATGTTTCAGTGTCCCAGCAAAATCAAGTTCTGTTCTCTCATTGGCTATAAAGTAACAAAACATTTCAAAGCACATTAAACTTCTATATTGTTTATGTCTCTGCCAAAACCTTCTCAATAAATCTTTCTGCACCACGATGTTGGTTGTTTTTCAAATGGGAAACTCATGCTTGGCCACATAGTGCAGTTTTACCTTTCTAACCTGTCTAAGCTTCATTTGTTCTAAAGTCTAATTGACAAAATTCATGTTTTTCCAATTTAGAAAAAAAAGAGAAAAACTATTTATACAAAATAACTTTATAGAAAAACACTGCTTCTGACAGATCTCAAGTGATAACTAGAAAGTGGTAAATGTTTCCTTTTTGTGGTAACTTTTTTCTTTATTGTTTTTATACACAAAGAAACAATCCTGCAAAGAAATAATAAAAAAAGTCAGTAGACAAATTCAGCTTTATTGACAAGAACAGTTGTGCTGATACAAGGCAGGAGCTAAGGGGAAGCTCAAAACAGTGCATAACTCAGATACAAAAACTGTCACAGAGTTGCTTTCACTGGATTTGTGGTCTGGATAGTCCCTTTAGTTGACGATGAAGGAATAAAAAGTTTAGTTTAAAAAATGGATTAGACTGAAGCCCCCCTGATGAGAGCCCAACATGTAGTGTTTTTTTCCTTTTTTTCTTTAAACTTACTTCATATACAGTACAAAACATGCATCCCATGTTATTCCACAACTATCAGTCCAACAATATACACCGATTGCACAAAATCAAATTGAAATCATATTTAAAAATCAAATAATACACAAACTGTATACATCCGTCACAGACGCTACACGCAAGACGTACTTGGCTATTCCTATTTCTCCGACACCGAAAAAACATCTTTTCAAGCTACCATTAATTTATACACCAAATAGTACTGTCCTCTGACTACTGGGCTATTTTCAAAATAGCCTGAGGTAAGCTTTAGCACATGAGACATAGCTCAATTTCAAAGGCTTAAAAAAATTAAATAATATGTGATAGTCGCAAACACATGGAGCCCAGAGAGGTCACAGTGAGAATTGCTTTGAGGAGTAGTATTGCGTTGCCTTGCTTTACATGTCCTCTGAGCCAGTATCACTGTTTATAGGATGCTGGGTGTGACTACAGTGCGAGTCAGTGCACCCTCAGCTGTGGCTGTCAGGCACGTGTCTCTACCACTTCAGGTAGAAAAGAAACTGGAGGAGCTGGTTCACCGTATCCATAGCACCATAGAGTGAACCACAGAGGCAGCCGAAGTCTGAACAATAACCACATCCAGCCACGGCTTCACCCGTCACAACTGCAGCTGCGCTCACAACCAGCAGCCGATACTGTCAGAGACGGACCTGTGCTCGCCTCACACTCAACGACTGTTCACATTTACGGACTATAAACCATAGTGTGAAGGAACGCACAACTAATCCTCAAAAACAGAACCATCTCACGGTGACCGCTCAGTGGCTCCGTACAAAAAAAGACAAAAGAAATGTTTTAAAAAAGAAAGAGCCAATGTTGCATGTTGTTCTTTCAAATTTTTGTTGTAAACAAATTCATGAACAAAGTGCTAAAGTACTTCTGATCCCTTTAGCTCACCAAATTTCTCTTGATCCACTGACCGACAACTTCAACCATTTAGTAGTGCAACACAACTCCAACAAATGTAATGATTACAGTGACAAGGAAAAAAAAAAGGCAAAAACCAAAAGGCAAGACCGCTCAGTGTTCCCGTTTCTGCTTCCGTCCGACGTCCACCTCGTCCAGGCCGGTGGCCGACCTGGACTGCTGCAGTTCTCGGAGCTGGGAGTGCGTGCGAGGCGGCTGCTTCTTGAGTTTCTCCAGGTGAACGTCAATGGGGTCCAGTTCGGGCTCAGC
>OOFC01014412.1:0-11898 GCA_900323345.1 Pseudochromis fuscus
CGGCGGGATTGACTGGGGCTCGAGCCCCAAGTGAGGTTATCGATTTCAATCAGTGGCTCGGGAGATAGGAGCTGAATGATGCTGTAGACTTTAAACAGTGGTCAGCTTCATTGTTTGTTGTTTGGGAGGGAAAAACGCTGCAGGACGAGGCACTTTGCTTTTGACGAGAAGTCAGATAAAACACACAAACGGAATTACTTGAAGGAGATATCTTAATCTTCTGGTTTGGAGTTGGGCTGCATGTTAGTGGGAGGTGTTTTTGGGAGTAAAGAGACTCCAAGTATAAAGATTTCAGGCTGCAGATGTTGCTTTTTAACAATAGTGATTCAGTGTGGGTATTATTTTCCATTATGTGTAAATGTATAGATTATTTTTTGACTGATTGATTTGTTTGTGTTGGTTTCATTATCAACATAAACAGAATAGATGGTACTTTTCTGTTACTTAAATGATTCATTCATTAACCTCCCTCTGCAGCTGTATTTAGATGCAGCCATTTAGAGCTAAGGAGCTGTCTTTATGGGCGGTAGACATGCATGTAGGAAGCACTTTTATATAATTGCTTACCTGATTACGTTCAGTGTAAACTAACAACTTCATGCACCAACAGTGAATGCTCATTTGCTGGGAAAATGGAGTGGGAGTTTCATCCATTATTATACTTAAACACGGACAATAATACACTGGATGTTAGACATGTTAAGAGTGAGGTGACAACTTTTTGTACCATCATTGTTCACAGGAAAGTACATGCATAAAGACAGGCTGATAAAGTTCCTGTTTTGCTCAAAGAGGGAAGTTAGTTCACACAATGAGAGCACTGCAGTTTTTCTGCTCTCAGAAGCATTTGCATCAAGGCCAGGAGATTAAACGTGTGGGTTGGGAACTGGAGAGAGAGTGTTGTCTCGCTTGGGGCCCCCGATGCCAGAGTTCTAGCTTTCATCGCGCAGGGTGAAAGATTTCTCCTGGACGTTTCATTCTGTGTGGCTACAGGTGGGTGGTTTCGCAGGCTGTAGGTGGCAGCCACAGTGGATTTCATGCAAAAGTACAGAGGAGGTGGCTGTGGGCAAATTGTTTCACAATTGCCAATGTTCAATACTCTGCGCTGAGATGCTGAATCCCACACTATATAAACTCATTTGTGTAGTTAGATGGTATTTGAAGTGTTATGATAATATTTAAAACCGTAGGTGTTTGTGCTGTTCTAATATAGATATATGTAATGTCAGTTTTTAGACTTAGACATTGTAAAGAACCAATGAAGAGCCAGGGTGTCCACTGGGATACTAAATACTGCTGCACATCAGCTTCCTCATGTAAAATGATGCCTGATGTTAAGAGCTGAAACGAGTCATCGATCATATAATTAGTGGAATTACAGAAAACGTAGCTGGTCCAACATGAATGTAATCTGATTATCTTTGGACTGTTGGTTGAAATTTGAATATGATGTAATTTGAGGGGAATTCTCGACTGATTTGTATCGAAAATGTATTTGGGGAAAATATTGAATTCTCCACATGTGCTGCCTCTTTATGTCAGGTTTATGGAAAGCTTTGTAAAGGGCTTGAAACATGATTATGGAATCCAGCAATGTGGGCTAACAGTGCAATCATGTGTCATTTCAGTAAATGCATACTAAAAAACTACTTGATTTTTTTCCTCCTAAATCTTCTACCCAAAGGCTCCATGTTCAGTGTGTTGGTGTTGTGCTGCTGCCTGCTGCAGAGGAACCTAGTGACCACAGAGGGGCATCGTGGGACCAACCGCTATGTCTTCTACGCTGTGCAAATGGATGGAGGCACCAGAGCGGCCAGAGCTCTGGCCGAGCAGCACGGGCTGGAGTTCATACAACGGGTCAGTGCATGTTAAAATCCTCTGTTATTACCTCCACCTATGGGCCTGGAATTTACATTTCTAAAATCCAGTGACTTAGGGCTTTTTTTTTTCTTTCTTCTTCTTCTTCTCGAAAAGCTGCTAAAGTGCTGACTTCTATTTCCTGTGTGAGAGATATCTGACTTTCATCAAATTACAGCAGCGTTTCTGAATATTTCATATCTGATCAAAGACGTACAGAGTAAGCTGTTCACACACACACGCAGTAACACACAGAAGAAGAAGAACATACATGCATGCTTCCAAAAAGGCACACACACTTGCACATGTGCACACACACTTCTTCTGTCTAGCCAACCTGTGCAGCCTGTGAGGAGACTCCTATATATGGAATAGGCTCCAGTTGAATATCTTTGGAGATGATTGGGTCTTTACCTATTTGCCTGAGTTTTAATCTGTCATGCTGAAATCTCTCCATTTGTCAGAAGACTAGATTGTGATTTATCCACATCAATACTTTAAAGGTTACTTTGGTTGTTGAGTCTGAAAGTGTGTCAGCTCCCTCAAAAAAAAAAAAAGGAATAAAAAAATAAGAGGCTCGGAGCAGGTCTTGGTTAGGTGGAATACAGAAGTTGTGCTTTTTTTTTGTGAGAGCGAGTTCAAAGACGAGGTTCGAGGGTATAAGAGATTTTGAAATGAACTTCGTCTGATTTTCTTGACTGTGAATCTTCATGAAAGATTCACAGTCAGAAAGATTTAAAAAGGTAAGAGCTTTTATGAATTGACATCCAATCCTGCTGTGCTCTGTTACATTCAGGATTTTAAAAGGGATTCTGTCTTTTTTAAATGTAAAGACTCTAATCAACACAGAGTCTCAGGATAAAACGTGCAGTTTAATTAAAAACACAGATTAGGCGATTAATTGGGAAAATATTAGATGATAAAGGCCTTAAATACAGTGAGGATCATACATAAAATACATTAAAAAGCATATGGACAGTTGCATTTTTTTTCATTTACTGGTTATAAATAGCACTGCATAAGGTAAAAAAAACTAACATTATATCATACCTGCAGCCTCCAAGAGTCCCCATAACAGGTTTTAGTTGCACTTCAGTCTTTTAAAGTGTACAGCACTTGGCTGCTTGGTGGCTGTCCTGCATTCATTTAGTGTTTTGAAGTGATTGATAAGTGTAAATGGTGTGTGTGCGTGTGTGTGTGTTTTGACATTATTGATAACACTTAGTGGGAGTGTCCGCTGGCCTGGTGTGAGCCTGTGTGCAGTCAGTGGCTCTGGGGAGTGTGGACGCGAGCTCATTTCAACCTTGGCCCTGCTGCCTCTGCTGCTGCTGCTGCTGCCGCCTGGATCATGAATAAAACATTTCTTTGACCTTTATCAGGAGTGTATTGGACAGTCCACCCCCGTCTCTGTCTTCCTCTCTGCCTGCCTGTCTCTCGCTCTCTCTCTTTCTCTCATTGTCCCTCATGTATGCACACAAACACCTCTGCTTTTTCCTGCATTGTTTTCTTGCTCTTTTATACACTGCTGAGGGTCCCTCTATGTAGGATCTCACTTGTAATGACCAAAATCATTTCACATTTGACATCATTGTAAATATTTATGCGCACAGTGTTATGTAACTAGGGATGGGTATCGTTAGGATTTTTATGAATCTGATTCTCATTTCAGTTCTGCTTATCGATTCAGGTTCCTAATGATTCCTTATTTTGATTCCAAAAATAAAAAAACAGGAAGCCAAATGTATATTTAACATATTAATTTCCCAGACATGTTGCATTTTCCACGTTGGCCGCTCTCTATACTAAAATGAGACCTTTTTTTTTTACATTACCCCTTTTCCACCGAACAAAAACAGGTGCTAGTTCTGGGCTGGTTCTAGTCCTGGTGGTTAGTTGGTTCAGATCCAGTTTCTTCAATGAACCAGTTTGCTTTTTCACTGGCAAGGAGCCAAGTTGGGGCCACGTCACGTAAAAGGTCAGTACGTCACTGCATAGGTAGCCGGTTCACAACAACCGGCCATTAGCAAGCTAGCTGCTGTTAACAAACTACTGTTACCCTGTTACTATCAGTCCATGAAAACATCTTTTCAGAGGATATTCTAGTTACAACATGATTGAGTTAACAGTGGAAGAGGGGGAACTTTCGATCTCTTTCCCCGGTCCATTTCCTGTTGTCATGCGGCGTCCTGTGACGTGTTAGATACGTAACAGACAGGTCCTGGCAGATATCTAAAGTCCGTTTGCAGCCGTTGTGTAAAATGAGCGCATCTAGGAACCGATAAGTGGAACCAAAATTTTTTTATGGGTACCCGGTACTCAGTAAATTTAATTTGGTTCCTACTTGGAACCAAATTTAAACATGTGTAGTTTGGTTTATATTCCTGTTATGTCTACATGAGAGGGTGCTGCAATAATGTAGAAATCAATGATAGGATGCTGTGGTGTAATCCTATAACAGCCCATTGTCACGGGTGTACATTAAGTTTGTGTGTTAATAAGTGGTCCAGCCCAGCAGCACCACACCCAGAGAAGAGCCTCAGATAACCCCCACTTCCCCGACCCCCCCCCAGGTCCAATCTGCTGACTGGCTGCTTTTACCTGTCTGTCGCCAGAGGCTGATGCTAAATGTCACTGACACTAAATCGCCTTTGTTAAGTCAAATCCATTTTAATTGTGTCACCTGTGATTTGCGCCGTGCGTGCAGCAAATATTGTGTATCAGGAACAGGCAGAGGCTTCACAATTCACTGTGATATATTAATTTTTTTTTTTTTTTTGGGTGAAAACATTGAAGTGGAATGAAAAGTCTGACAAGCCCAACGCCAGCTTGGGAGGATTGTGATGTCTGCTGGCGTTCCAGCGGTAATGCCGCATGAGTGGAATGGGAATCAAATGTCTCCATGCTGGCACTCAACATATTGTTGGTCTCTTTGATTTAGTGTACAGCATCCAGGAAAATGTCATCGCGTCTCTCCGTTGTGCAGACTTGACATATCCATTTTGCAACTGTAAAATACAAAGAAAAACAAAGCAAAATACCCGAGATGATGTCTTTATGCCACACGGACAGATTTACTGTGATGCATTGCAGTTGCTTTTTTTTTTTTTTGCAGGTGTACTGAAGCCTTTCCCGTCACTCTTTATGATTTTTAAATGTGTCAAAGCGATAGAGTTGATCTACACACGTTTTCCTCATGTCTTACACTGAAGTTATTTAGCAGTGTTTAAAGATGGCTCAACATTTGTCAACAATCCTCAAAATTAAACAGCATATCAGCTCAATAAGATGAGATGTAGCAGGATGTAAATAAATGATGTGGACTCAGGGGGCTCCTGCTGTACAGCGGTGAGCCTCGTGGTGTAATGCAATCACAGGGAGCCAGAGAGAAAGAGCTGCTTTGACTCGACAGGTAATGGCAGCCATGGCAGGTGCAGGGTTTCACGCACTCACAAAGAAGCTGATCGCGATCTGATGATTTTCAGTTTATGTCGGCACAGAACAACAGTGACTTGATATTACACGCTGATGAAGCTCGCGGGCTCTCTCACAATACACCCGACCTAGTTTTAAGTTGCATCACATGAGGCTGCATTGTTTGCAGGTATTATTTCTTGCTTACTTAAGAGTTTGCAAATCCGATTAAAGCCAGATTAGGTCTGTGTTTTGCATTGCTTTTATTTTAGCTGAGATCACTGCTTTAACAATTAAATGCCTGTGTATCCATGTCTGTGTGTGTGTGTGTTTGCACGTGGGCTCGTGCAGGGTGTTTTGTCTTGAACTCTGACTTCAGGAAGTCCCCTGTCTCCAACCAATGGTGAAAGGCCTCCCAGATTCCCCTTCTCTCCAGTGAGGTGGAATACTGCCGGCAGATTACCATATCATTACCATATCATTAGCATAACATTACTGCGGCACAGCTTGGCTCGCTGTCTGCGGACGTGCTATCAGCTCATCGAGAGATTCAATCCCCAATCCGCTTCGTGCCTCCACCCTCCATCCCCTCCCCTCTCCCTGCTCCCCTCCCTCTGTACACTCGAGGTGTGTTTTCCGTCTGAGTAAAGCAGATGTAATTGAGGTAGAGCACTGGATTTACCGGCTAAATGAAATCACACAAACGCTTCACGATCAGCCGGGGCCGCTGTCATACACATTCAGAGAGCTCCTTCTCTGAAACCTCGTAGCGCTGCACCCGATTCAGAATTTCTAATATCCTCTCAGAAATGGCCTCAGTCAGATGCTAAGCTATGTCAAGCCTTACTCTGGCTGGATTACTCCAGGCTGTTATATTATGACCAGGTGTGTGTGTGTGCGTGTGTGTGTGTGTGTGTGCTTTGGGCAAAAGGAAAAAGGCAGACCTGCCACCATCTTCTCCCTCGCCCCTTTTCTGTACCGTAGGGCACCCAGGGGCGCCAAAAGGGACACCAATCCTCTAATGGTTGGGAGCGAGGGCCCATTCCATTAGTCAGGGGGCCCAGAGTTCATCGCTGCTCCACTGTGCGAGGAGGGCGGAGGAAGCGAAATGGAAGCAGGTGTTGGCCGGGGGCAACACAGAGGGCAACGCTGCACCAGCTGCATGCTGGGAAATGCAGCGCTTTTTTTTTTTCTTCTCCTCCCTCATCTCCACTCCTTCTCTGCCTATTTCTATTTCCTCATGCAAGTACAGAAGCACACACCTTGTGCATACAGCGTGCACGGCATCCCCACACACACACACACACACACACATACTGACTTCCTATCACTCGCTTTTGTCCCCAATTTCATTCATTCCAGTAAGCTTTTCTCCATTTTCCTTATCTCTTTCTTTCTCTCTCTCAGCCTCACACACTCATTCACTCACTCATTCACTCACGCCCTATCTCCATCTCTTTCATTTTCGCTCTCTCCCTTTGCTTACCGCCCACCCCTCCCCTCGCCCCATCCCCGCACATACCTCACTCTCATTTGTAAATGGAGAGAGGGCTTGACTGAGGAATGTGTGGAGAAGATGTGGTTTCCCTCCCAGGTGGGAAACTCTGGCGGGAGATGAAGGTAGAGGAGAAGAAGAAAAAAGAGGAAGAGGAAGAAGAAGAAGGGGGTGAGAAGGAGGAGGAGAGCAGAAATTATGCTACCACTCCCTCTCCTTCTCTTCCTCTCTCTCTCTCTGTGGGCTTAGATGATGTATGGCTGCAAAGGCCACATGTTGGCCGCGTGATGGATTAAAGCACTTTGTAGGAAAATTACTGAGAGCGCCTCAGCACATCCGAGTCTAGCCCTTAATAAAACTCTCTTCAATATTGAAATGGAGAGAGAGAGGGAAATTCAGAGAGATAAAGAAGATAAAGTACGGTGGTGGACGAGAGCAGGGAGTGGTGCTAGAAGCACACAAACACAATGCTCTCCTAGATGCTTTGGAATATTCAGAAATTTGGTAAAATCGCATGTTGCATGGCTTTGCTATTGGATTTTATTACAAGTTTTCATTTGGACTGAGCTCATCCAAAGAGCCAAGAGAGAAATAAGTGAACGTAGACCAGATTACATGAAGTGGTTGTTTATTAGGAGCTTTGTGGATGAACTTTTGTGACACGTTTGTCAGCGACTGCAGAACTGGACTTTCAGTGATTTCCCCGTCTTCCTCACAAAGTACAAGAAAACACAAGAGTCCAGTCCAGATCTGTGTGAGTCAGTTTTAATTTCCAAAAAGCAGATCCCCATGGATTTGTGCTCATCCAACAATTTGCATTATTATTATTATTTTTTTCGGCTGTCACAGTTTTTGAGTTGTCACATTCACATTTTACCAAAAATGCCAAACGTTGGGTGGTTCCAGGAACTGAAATGTGCGGCAGTTCTACTTTTCTTAGTCACTTTTGATGACAAATTCAATATAATTTTTTTTTTTTTTTTTTCAAGTTTTAGGATAATGTCAAGTATTAGGTAACTTGGAGGTTTGTTTATGTCCATATGATCATTTGTTTTTACCCTTGTGGACGTCTTTTCAACACTATCATTATATTCCAAGCTATTAAGCGTTAACTTGGAAATTTGCTAATTAAAATGATGGCTCAAACTTCCAAAGTCCAGTCCAAAATGGAAATTAAGTGGAATTATTTTTCTTTAAAACTCACACTAAATTAATAGCTTGTGGCAACTCAATCTGCAACTAATTGTGTTATCCTTTAAAAACCCATCAGTCCCCATATTTCCCACTTTAAGATGGACTGTAGCACCCCTCACACCCCTCCCTCCACTTTCCATCATTTCTGCCAATACTGTAACCAACAAGGCTTAACTGCTCACCCCATTTAGCCCCTAGCATCCCCCTCCATCACCCAGCCCTCCTCCCACCTCTCCTCTCTGCTTTCCCTTCGTGGAGGCCACAGCCCCTGTAGGGCTGTTAGTGTACACACCAGCTGCTGTGTTCTCCATAGGGTGGACTGCCTCACGTGGCTCTCGCACACTGCTTCAATGACTCCTGATGTCTGTGTTTGTTTTTCTGTAGCCTTGGTTCTTCCTCCCGTCCATCACTGCCGTGGTTTCTTTCTGTTTGTCTGTCGGAGGCCGTGAGCAGCAGCAGCGGGACACGCGGCTCCTGTGGACGCTTCAGCACTGAGACGACTCAAAGTGCAACTCGGCTGAACTACAACCACAGACGCTGTAGGACGCATCGGGCGTATAGTGATATTTGTTTTTTAAAAGATGTTATGGTGATATCTATTCTTTGAGCTGAAGTTGGTTAATAGTTGCCAACATGCAGCGTTTTTAGTTATGTGCACCTATAAATGAATCTGTAAATGGAATATTAGGATAATTACAGTAATTACAGCGACTGCCTCTGTATGTGGTCAGGGTTGTTATAGTGTGGGTCCTCGTGCGTCTACGTTGAAGGTGTAGTGTGAGCTTTGTCACAGCTCAGCGCAATCAAGTCGTAAAATGAAAGATACACCTGAAGAATGAAGATACACTTAATATAAGTAAAATGCAACTTGTTGAGCTGCGTGTGGAGACAGCTGGACTAGTTTAAGATGGTGGTGTATGTTTCTAGGTCGACCCAGCTTCTGATTTTATGTATTTTTATGCTTCTTGTTGGTGCAGATCTCTGCCCCAAACGTAGCCCAAACAGGAAGCTGTTCAATTTGATACATTTTTTGTTTGTTATTTGCTACTAACTCCTCCACATTGTTTACCCACTGTAACTGACTTTGTTTTTGGTGAGCAGGTAGTGTACACTAAGTTTATCACAGCTTTTTCTACTTGGATGCTGCTGTTACCAAGGTGATGAACTTTCAGTGAGACTGAACCAGATGTGGAAGCTGTGAAACAAGAAGCTGAAAGAGGCTAAAATGCTACGTGAAGCTGAAGCTGTGTCGTCTGCCCTCTTTACCTCGAGCTGCTCCTTTCACATTTTATGAAGCCATTTAATTTATATAGTTTAATATTTACATACGGACAGTGATTATTTTTTTCCCATTTGTTGTTAAAACAAAGAATCACAAGTAAAAAGTTATTTTAGTGTTTAAAACAGTGTTGATCACTTTTATCAATCTAATTTCTAACTATAAAGTTTGAGAGGAGCAATTTATTTACTGTATTTTCCGGACTATAAGCCGCTACTTTTTTCCGACGCTTTGAACTTAAACACCAGTGTTTCTCATGTATCTGCAGCACGAAGCTCGTTAGCTTTTTACAAGCTAGCAAGCTCCGTGCCACCGATACATTTAGCTTCGTCACATCAGACCTGGTCAGAGTGGACCACATGAAACTGTTGGAATAAATTCAATAGCGGCTTATAGACAGGTGCGCTCAATAGTCCGGAAAATACGGTAATTAAGACATTAACAAATAGCTGGGAGGACAGTGTACGTGGTTTTTGTGTCACTGTGACAACATTCGGGCAAAGTAAAGTCTTCAGCTGTAGCCTAGAGAAACATCATTTAAAAGACTGTTTTGTAATATTAACAATATTCATCCTGTTGTTGTATCGTATCACAAACATTCGACCCGCTCAGCTAAAACGAGGCGACACTATTTAAAACCCAACACATGCTGAAGTCACTGCATATGTTCAACTTGGTGCAATGTCTGCTTTAATCTTTTTTTTTTTTTTTTTTTTATGTTTTATCTGTCACTTAAGCTCAACTCACATCCATTATCTATGTATGCATATGTGTGTGTCTGCATGTGTGTGTGGCGGTAGTGGGAGGTGGCACCATCCAAAGGTGTGGGTGTGTTCACAGCAACACAACGCAGCAGCTTTAAACTGCTACTGAGGAGAAGAGTAGTGTCAGGAGCTGCAGAGGCCGGGATGACTCATAAGTCCATTGTCACTCAGCATGTGCGACATGGATAAGCCCCTGAGCCTGAACAATGGGCCGGGCCCCTGTATAGGCATCTGACATGCTTTAGCCCAGATTAGTGTGTAAAAATATAGGTTATCCTCTGATTTAGGTGACAAATGCGCTTCATAGAAATGTGGACATTTGACTAAGTGCCATTGTTTTAAAGCCCCTGTGGTAATATTGCTGTCTAATGCTGTTTATTTGTTTGTTTGGTGAACAATATGCAAATAGCTGGAGTTCATGCAGGGCGGGCTGTGTGCAAACATCATAAAAGCAATTTCTTTTACAAAAAATAACAAAGAAAAGAAAAAATATTCATGTTTAGGCACAACCCGTGACCTAAATGTACCGCAAAACTAAAAACATTAACATTTGTCATTTTAATCGGCGGGAGGTCAGAGTGCAGAGCAATGGCTTCAATAATCATCTTAGACTCAACTGCTGGAAAAAAAGAGTAACGTTTTAGAATAATTAGAGTCGAGAAAAATGGTTACAACTTCATGGGAACACAAAGGATTAAAGATTAATCAGTGTAAACAATAATGTAAACTACAGCGACTGGGCACAAAAATTAATTCCAACCATTAATTGCTCAATAACTCAGCGAACTGTACATATCATATTAGCCGGGAAAAGTAGCTCTATTGTTTTACTACCCGTTGCTTTTAATTCACGCATTTGCATTTGTGATAGGAGGGTAATTAGGACCTATTTATTATTCACACAATCCCTCATAAAAGGCTAATGAGCATTTGTTTTGACGACAGTAAAAATGCAAGAGAAAACGATTTATATTTGTTAGCACTCACAGGTCATTATGCTGTAGCCATTTGTCAGGGGCGTAGCATCCCGGCTTGATCTGAGTCGGAGAGGAGAGCTCGTTCATTCAGGACTGAACGATCTGCCCCACAATGTGTCCTCCCACCGGGGGTCCATCTGCAAAGCTACACTCCTTTTATTTAGTTTACTATTGTATTATTTCACACTCCCATCTCAGCAGTGCTCTTTGGGAATTTTTGACATTTTTTCCCCAATAATTTATGTTTTGTTGTTGTGTGTTTTGACAGTTGACAGTTATGCTGGTTTTATTTGAAGTCTATTTTGGTAAAATATTGATAAAATAAAAATAAAAACTGACTGCGAATATAGTAGCCATGTATTTCTTTAAGTTAAAAAAATTACACAAGGTAATTTGCTGTAATTTTGGTGCTAGACATATAATTTTTCCAGTATATGTTTGTTTGATGTTTGTGGTTTTACATTATGTTTTTTCCTATGCCACATGAATTGAATTATTAGCTAATTATTAATTATATATACATGTTCAGTACGCCAAAAGGCATCGAAACAAGAAAGAAAATGTTTTTTATGCATTTTAAGCCACAAAATGTATAATTTGATGGGAAAATGTCAGAACAATAGTGGGTGAGAAACTATACGCTGTGATTGGCTGAGAGTCCTGGCAATCAAACAGTCATAATATTGAAATTAAACTATTTTTGAGAATTTTAATTTTAATTAATTTGTGAATGTTGCTGCACTTCTAGTTAAAAAAAAAAAACACGAAATGGTAAGTGGAGTACATTTATATAGCGCTTTCATGACCTTAGCTAGGTCCCAAAGTGCTTTACAAGGCAACTCATTCACCCATTCACACCAATGGCTACAGAGCTGCCATGCAAGGCACTAGCCACCATTGGGAGCAACTTAGGGTTCAGTG